>OZ010618.1:19589115-19634549 GCA_963932285.1 Caenorhabditis macrosperma
GAATATTCGCACATTTTTAACAGAAAAATGGTACAAAAATGCACGATTAAATTGAGAAATACCCTGAATATTCGCACATTTTTAAACATTTTTAAACATAAAAATGGTACAAAAATGCACGATTAAATTGAGAAATACCCTGAATATTCGCACATTTTTAACAGAAAAATGGTACAAAAATGCACGATTAAATTGAGAAATACCCTGAATATTCGCACATTTTTAAACATAAAAATGGTACAAAAATGCACGATTAAATTGAGAAATACCCTGAATATTCGCACATTTTTAACAGAAAAATGGTACAAAAATGCACGATTAAATTGAGAAATACCCTGAATATTCGCACATTTTTAAACATAAAAATGGTACAAAAATGCACGATTAAATTGAGAAATACCCTGAATATTCGCACATTTTTAACAGAAAAATGGTACAAAAATGCACGATTAAATTGAGAAATACCCTGAATATTCGCACATTTTTAACAGAAAAATGGTACAAAAATGCACGATTAAATTGAGAAATACCCTGAATATTCGCACATTTTTAAACATAAAAATGGTACAAAAATGCACGATTAAATTGAGAAATACCCTGAATATTCGCACATTTTTAACAGAAAAATGGTACAAAAATGCACGATTAAATTGAGAAATACCCTGAATATTCGCACATTTTTAAACATTTTTAAACATAAAAATGGTACAAAAATGCACGATTAAATTGAGAAATACCCTGAATATTCGCACATTTTTAACATAAAAATGGTACAAAAATGCACGATTAAATTGAGAAATACCCTGAATATTCGCACATTTTTAAACATAAAAATGGTACAAAAATGCACGATTAAATTGAGAAATACCCTGAATATTCGCACATTTTTAACAGAAAAATGGTACAAAAATGCACGATTAAATTGAGAAATACCCTGAATATTCGCACATTTTTAAACATAAAAATGGTACAAAAATGCACGATTAAATTGAGAAATACCCTGAATATTCGCACATTTTTAACAGAAAAATGGTACAAAAATGCACGATTAAATTGAGAAATACCCTGAATATTCGCACATTTTTAAACATTTTTAAACATAAAAATGGTACAAAAATGCACGATTAAATTGAGAAATACCCTGAATATTCGCACATTTTTAACAGAAAAATGGTACAAAAATGCACGATTAAATTGAGAAATACCCTGAATATTCGCACATTTTTAAACATAAAAATGGTACAAAAATGCACGATTAAATTGAGAAATACCCTGAATATTCGCACATTTTTAACAGAAAAATGGTACAAAAATGCACGATTAAATTGAGAAATACCCTGAATATTCGCACATTTTTAACAGAAAAATGGTACAAAAATGCACGATTAAATTGAGAAATACCCTGAATATTCGCACATTTTTAAACATAAAAATGGTACAAAAATGCACGATTAAATTGAGAAATACCCTGAATATTCGCACATTTTTAACAGAAAAATGGTACAAAAATGCACGATTAAATTGAGAAATACCCTGAATATTCGCACATTTTTAAACATTTTTAAACATAAAAATGGTACAAAAATGCACGATTAAATTGAGAAATACCCTGAATATTCGCACATTTTTAACATAAAAATGGTACAAAAATGCACGATTAAATTGAGAAATACCCTGAATATTCGCACATTTTTAAACATTTTTAAACATAAAAATAGTACAAAAATGCACGATTAAATTGAGAAATACCCTGAATATTCGCACATTTTTAAACATAAAAATGGTACAAAAATGCACGATTAAATTGAGAAATACCCTGAATATTCGCACATTTTTAAACATTTTTAAACATAAAAATGGTACAAAAATGCACGATTAAATTGAGAAATACCCTGAATATTCGCACATTTTTAACAGAAAAATGGTACAAAAATGCACGATTAAATTGAGAAATACCCTGAATATTCGCACATTTTTAACAGAAAAATGGTACAAAAATGCACGATTAAATTGAGAAATACCCTGAATATTCGCACATTTTAAACATTTTTAACATAAAAATGGTACAAAAATGCACGATTAAATTGAGAAATACCCTGAATATTCGCACATTTTTAACATAAAAATGGTACAAAAATGCACGATTAAATTGAGAAATACCCTGAATATTCGCACATTTTTAAACATAAAAATGGTACAAAAATGCACGATTAAATTGAGAAATACCCTGAATATTCGCACATTTAACATTTTTAACATAAAAATGGTACAAAAATGCACGATTAAATTGAGAAATACCCTGAATATTCGCACATTTTTAAACATAAAAATGGTACAAAAATGCACGATTAAATTGAGAAATACCCTGAATATTCGCACATTTTTAACAGAAAAATGGTACAAAAATGCACGATTAAATTGAGAAATACCCTGAATATTCGCACATTTTTAAACATAAAAAATGGTACAAAAATGCACGATTAAATTGAGAAATACCCTGAATATTCGCACATTTTTAAACATAAAAATGGTACAAAAATGCACGATTAAATTGAGAAATACCCTGAATATTCGCACATTTTTAACAGAAAAATGGTACAAAAATGCACGATTAAATTGAGAAATACCCTGAATATTCGCACATTTTTAAACATAAAAATGGTACAAAAATGCACGATTAAATTGAGAAATACCCTGAATATTCGCACATTTTTAACAGAAAAATGGTACAAAAATGCACGATTAAATTGAGAAATACCCTGAATATTCGCACATTTTTAAACATAAAAATGGTACAAAAATGCACGATTAAATTGAGAAATACCCTGAATATTCGCACATTTTTAACAGAAAAATGGTACAAAAATGCACGATTAAATTGAGAAATACCCTGAATATTCGCACATTTTTAAACATTTTAAACATAAAAATGGTACAAAAATGCACGATTAAATTGAGAAATACCCTGAATATTCGCACATTTTTAACAGAAAAATGGTACAAAAATGCACGATTAAATTGAGAAATACCCTGAATATTCGCACATTTTTAAACATAAAAATGGTACAAAAATGCACGATTAAATTGAGAAATACCCTGAATATTCGCACATTTTTAACAGAAAAATGGTACAAAAATGCACGATTAAATTGAGAAATACCCTGAATATTCGCACATTTTTAAACATAAAAATGGTACAAAAATGCACGATTAAATTGAGAAATACCCTGAATATTCGCACATTTTTAACAGAAAAATGGTACAAAAATGCACGATTAAATTGAGAAATACCCTGAATATTCGCACATTTTTAACAGAAAAAATGGTACAAAAATGCACGATTAAATTGAGAAATACCCTGAATATTCGCACATTTTTAAACATAAAAATGGTACAAAAATGCACGATTAAATTGAGAAATACCCTGAATATTCGCACATTTTTAACAGAAAAATGGTACAAAAATGCACGATTAAATTGAGAAATACCCTGAATATTCGCACATTTTTAAACATTTTTAAACATAAAAATGGTACAAAAATGCACGATTAAATTGAGAAATACCCTGAATATTCGCACATTTTTAACATAAAAATGGTACAAAAATGCACGATTAAATTGAGAAATACCCTGAATATTCGCACATTTTTAAACATAAAAATGGTACAAAAATGCACGATTAAATTGAGAAATACCCTGAATATTCGCACATTTTTAACAGAAAAATGGTACAAAAATGCACGATTAAATTGAGAAATACCCTGAATATTCGCACATTTTTAAACATAAAAATGGTACAAAAATGCACGATTAAATTGAGAAATACCCTGAATATTCGCACATTTTTAACAGAAAAATGGTACAAAAATGCACGATTAAATTGAGAAATACCCTGAATATTCGCACATTTTTAAACATTTTTAAACATAAAAATGGTACAAAAATGCACGATTAAATTGAGAAATACCCTGAATATTCGCACATTTTTAACAGAAAAATGGTACAAAAATGCACGATTAAATTGAGAAATACCCTGAATATTCGCACATTTTTAAACATAAAAATGGTACAAAAATGCACGATTAAATTGAGAAATACCCTGAATATTCGCACATTTTTAACAGAAAAATGGTACAAAAATGCACGATTAAATTGAGAAATACCCTGAATATTCGCACATTTTTAACAGAAAAATGGTACAAAAATGCACGATTAAATTGAGAAATACCCTGAATATTCGCACATTTTTAAACATTTTAAACATAAAAATGGTACAAAAATGCACGATTAAATTGAGAAATACCCTGAATATTCGCACATTTTTAACATAAAAATGGTACAAAAATGCACGATTAAATTGAGAAATACCCTGAATATTCGCACATTTTTAAACATAAAAATGGTACAAAAATGCACGATTAAATTGAGAAATACCCTGAATATTCGCACATTTTTAACAGAAAAATGGTACAAAAATGCACGATTAAATTGAGAAATACCCTGAATATTCGCACATTTTTAAACATAAAAATGGTACAAAAATGCACGATTAAATTGAGAAATACCCTGAATATTCGCACATTTTTAACAGAAAAATGGTACAAAAATGCACGATTAAATTGAGAAATACCCTGAATATTCGCACATTTTAAACATTTTTAAACATAAAAATGGTACAAAAATGCACGATTAAATTGAGAAATACCCTGAATATTCGCACATTTTTAACAGAAAAATGGTACAAAAATGCACGATTAAATTGAGAAATACCCTGAATATTCGCACATTTTTAAACATAAAAATGGTACAAAAATGCACGATTAAATTGAGAAATACCCTGAATATTCGCACATTTTTAACAGAAAAATGGTACAAAAATGCACGATTAAATTGAGAAATACCCTGAATATTCGCACATTTTTAACAGAAAAATGGTACAAAAATGCACGATTAAATTGAGAAATACCCTGAATATTCGCACATTTTTAAACATAAAAATGGTACAAAAATGCACGATTAAATTGAGAAATACCCTGAATATTCGCACATTTTTAACAGAAAAATGGTACAAAAATGCACGATTAAATTGAGAAATACCCTGAATATTCGCACATTTTTAAACATTTTTAACATAAAAATGGTACAAAAATGCACGATTAAATTGAGAAATACCCTGAATATTCGCACATTTTTAACATAAAATGGTACAAAAATGCACGATTAAATTGAGAAATACCCTGAATATTCGCACATTTTTAAACATAAAAATGGTACAAAAATGCACGATTAAATTGAGAAATACCCTGAATATTCGCACATTTTTAAACATTTTTAAACATAAAAATGGTACAAAAATGCACGATTAAATTGAGAAATACCCTGAATATTCGCACATTTTTAAACATAAAAATGGTACAAAAATGCACGATTAAATTGAGAAATACCCTGAATATTCGCACATTTTAACATTTTAAACATAAAAATGGTACAAAAATGCACGATTAAATTGAGAAATACCCTGAATATTCGCACATTTTTAACAGAAAAATGGTACAAAAATGCACGATTAAATTGAGAAATACCCTGAATATTCGCACATTTTTAACAGAAAAATGGTACAAAAATGCACGATTAAATTGAGAAATACCCTGAATATTCGCACATTTTTAAACATTTTTAAACATAAAAATGGTACAAAAATGCACGATTAAATTGAGAAATACCCTGAATATTCGCACATTTTTAACATAAAAATGGTACAAAAATGCACGATTAAATTGAGAAATACCCTGAATATTCGCACATTTTTAAACATAAAAATGGTACAAAAATGCACGATTAAATTGAGAAATACCCTGAATATTCGCACATTTTTAAACATTTTAAACATAAAAATGGTACAAAAATGCACGATTAAATTGAGAAATACCCTGAATATTCGCACATTTTTAAACATAAAAATGGTACAAAAATGCACGATTAAATTGAGAAATACCCTGAATATTCGCACATTTTTAACAGAAAAATGGTACAAAAATGCACGATTAAATTGAGAAATACCCTGAATATTCGCACATTTTTAAACATAAAAATGGTACAAAAATGCACGATTAAATTGAGAAATACCCTGAATATTCGCACATTTTTAAACATAAAAATGGTACAAAAATGCACGATTAAATTGAGAAATACCCTGAATATTCGCACATTTTTAAACATTTTTAAACATAAAAATGGTACAAAAATGCACGATTAAATTGAGAAATACCCTGAATATTCGCACATTTTTAACAGAAAAATGGTACAAAAATGCACGATTAAATTGAGAAATACCCTGAATATTCGCACATTTTTAAACATAAAAATGGTACAAAAATGCACGATTAAATTGAGAAATACCCTGAATATTCGCACATTTTTAAACATAAAAATGGTACAAAAATGCACGATTAAATTGAGAAATACCCTGAATATTCGCACATTTTTAACAGAAAAATGGTACAAAAATGCACGATTAAATTGAGAAATACCCTGAATATTCGCACATTTTTAAACATAAAAATGGTACAAAAATGCACGATTAAATTGAGAAATACCCTGAATATTCGCACATTTTTAACATTTTAAACATAAAAATGGTACAAAAATGCACGATTAAATTGAGAAATACCCTGAATATTCGCACATTTTTAAACATTTTAACATAAAAATGGTACAAAAATGCACGATTAAATTGAGAAATACCCTGAATATTCGCACATTTTTAACAGAAAAATGGTACAAAAATGCACGATTAAATTGAGAAATACCCTGAATATTCGCACATTTTTAAACATAAAAATGGTACAAAAATGCACGATTAAATTGAGAAATACCCTGAATATTCGCACATTTTTAACAGAAAAATGGTACAAAAATGCACGATTAAATTGAGAAATACCCTGAATATTCGCACATTTTTAACAGAAAAATGGTACAAAAATGCACGATTAAATTGAGAAATACCCTGAATATTCGCACATTTTTAACATAAAAATGGTACAAAAATGCACGATTAAATTGAGAAATACCCTGAATATTCGCACATTTTTAAACATAAAAATGGTACAAAAATGCACGATTAAATTGAGAAATACCCTGAATATTCGCACATTTTTAACAGAAAAATGGTACAAAAATGCACGATTAAATTGAGAAATACCCTGAATATTCGCACATTTTTAAACATAAAAATGGTACAAAAATGCACGATTAAATTGAGAAATACCCTGAATATTCGCACATTTTTAAACATAAAAATGGTACAAAAATGCACGATTAAATTGAGAAATACCCTGAATATTCGCACATTTTTAAACATTTTTAACATAAAAATGGTACAAAAATGCACGATTAAATTGAGAAATACCCTGAATATTCGCACATTTTTAACAGAAAAATGGTACAAAAATGCACGATTAAATTGAGAAATACCCTGAATATTCGCACATTTTTAAACATAAAAATGGTACAAAAATGCACGATTAAATTGAGAAATACCCTGAATATTCGCACATTTTTAAACATAAAAATGGTACAAAAATGCACGATTAATTGAGAAATACCCTGAATATTCGCACATTTTTAACAGAAAAATGGTACAAAAATGCACGATTAAATTGAGAAATACCCTGAATATTCGCACATTTTTAAACATTTTAAACATAAAAATGGTACAAAAATGCACGATTAAATTGAGAAATACCCTGAATATTCGCACATTTTTAACATAAAAATGGTACAAAAATGCACGATTAAATTGAGAAATACCCTGAATAATCGCACATTTTTAAACATAAAAATGGTACAAAAATGCACGATTAAATTGAGAAATACCCTGAATATTCGCACATTTTAACATTTTTAAACATAAAAATGGTACAAAAATGCACGATTAAATTGAGAAATACCCTGAATATTCGCACATTTTTAACAGAAAAATGGTACAAAAAATGCACGATTAAATTGAGAAATACCCTGAATATTCGCACATTTTTAAACATTTTTAAACATAAAAATGGTACAAAAATGCACGATTAAATTGAGAAATACCCTGAATATTCGCACATTTTTAACATAAAAATGGTACAAAAATGCACGATTAAATTGAGAAATACCCTGAATATTCGCACATTTTTAACATAAAAATGGTACAAAAATGCACGATTAAATTGAGAAATACCCTGAATATTCGCACATTTTTAAACATTTTTAAACATAAAAATGGTACAAAAATGCACGATTAAATTGAGAAATACCCTGAATATTCGCACATTTTTAACATAAAAATGGTACAAAAATGCACGATTAAATTGAGAAATACCCTGAATATTCGCACATTTTTAAACATAAAAATGGTACAAAAATGCACGATTAAATTGAGAAATACCCTGAATATTCGCACATTTTTAAACATTTTTAAACATAAAAATGGTACAAAAATGCACGATTAAATTGAGAAATACCCTGAATATTCGCACATTTTTAAACATAAAAATGGTACAAAAATGCACGATTAAATTGAGAAATACCCTGAATATTCGCACATTTTAACATTTTTAAACATAAAATGGTACAAAAATGCACGATTAAATTGAGAAATACCCTGAATATTCGCACATTTTTTAACAGAAAAATGGTACAAAAATGCACGATTAAATTGAGAAATACCCTGAATATTCGCACATTTTTAACATAAAAATGGTACAAAAATGCACGATTAAATTGAGAAATACCCTGAATATTCGCACATTTTTAAACATAAAAATGGTACAAAAATGCACGATTAAATTGAGAAATACCCTGAATATTCGCACATTTTTAAACAGAAAAATGGTACAAAAATGCACGATTAAATTGAGAAATACCCTGAATATTCGCACATTTTTAAACATAAAAAATGGTACAAAAATGCACGATTAAATTGAGAAATACCCTGAATATTCGCACATTTTTAAACATAAAAATGGTACAAAAATGCACGATTAAATTGAGAAATACCCTGAATATTCGCACATTTTTAACAGAAAAATGGTACAAAAATGCACGATTAAATTGAGAAATACCCTGAATATTCGCACATTTTTAAACATTTTTAAACATAAAAATGGTACAAAAATGCACGATTAAATTGAGAAATACCCTGAATATTCGCACATTTTTAACATAAAAATGGTACAAAAATGCACGATTAAATTGAGAAATACCCTGAATAATCGCACATTTTTAAACATAAAAATGGTACAAAAATGCACGATTAAATTGAGAAATACCCTGAATATTCGCACATTTTAAACATTTTTAAACATAAAAATGGTACAAAAATGCACGATTAAATTGAGAAATACCCTGAATATTCGCACATTTTTAACAGAAAAATGGTACAAAAATGCACGATTAAATTGAGAAATACCCTGAATATTCGCACATTTTTAAACATTTTTAAACATAAAAATGGTACAAAAATGCACGATTAAATTGAGAAATACCCTGAATATTCGCACATTTTTAACATAAAAATGGTACAAAAATGCACGATTAAATTGAGAAATACCCTGAATATTCGCACATTTTTAAACATAAAAATGGTACAAAAATGCACGATTAAATTGAGAAATACCCTGAATATTCGCACATTTTAAAACATTTTTAAACATAAAAATGGTACAAAAATGCACGATTAAATTGAGAAATACCCTGAATATCGAGAATACCCTGAATATTCGCACATTTTTAAACAGAAAAATGGTACAAAAATGCACGATTAAATTGAGAAATACCCTGAATATTCTCCCTTTTTTTACAGAGAAATGGTATAAAAATGCACGATTAAATTGAGAAATACCCTGAATATTCTCGCTTTTTTTACAGAAAAATGGTACAAAAATGCACGATTAAATTGAGAAATACCCTGAATATTCTCCCTTTTTTTACAGAGAAATGGTACAAAAATGCACGATTAAATTGAGAAATACCCTGAATATTCGCACATTTTTAAACATAAAAATGGTATAAAAATGCACGATTAAATTGAGAAATACCCTGAATATTCGCACATTTTTAAACATAAAAATGGTACAAAAATGCACGATTAAATTGAGAAATACCCTGAATATTCGCACATTTTTAAACATAAAAATGGTACAAAAATGCACGATTAAATTGAGAAATACCCTGAATATTCTCGCTTTTTTTACAGAAAAATGGTACAAAAATGCACGATTAAATTGAGAAATACCCTGAATATTCGCACATTTTTAAACATAAAAATGGTATAAAAATGCACGATTAAATTGAGAAATACCCTGAATATTCGCACATTTTTAAACAGAGAAATGGTACAAAAATGCACGATTAAATTGAGAAATACCCTGAATATTCGCACATTTTTAAACATAAAAATGGTACAAAAATGCACGATTAAATTGAGAAATACCCTGAATATTCTCGCTTTTTTTACAGAAAAATGGTACAAAAATGCACGATTAAATTGAGAAATACCCTGAATATTCTCGCTTTTTTTACAGAAAAATGGTACAAAAATGCACGATTAAATTGAGAAATACCCTGAATATTCTCGCTTTTTTTACAGAGAAATGGTATAAAAATGCACGATTAAATTGAGAAATACCCTGAATATTCGCACATTTTTAAACATAAAAATGGTACAAAAATGCACGATTAAATTGAGAAATACCCTGAATATTCTCGCTTTTTTTACAGAAAAATGATACAAAAATGCACGATTAAATTGAGAAATACCCTGAATATTCGCACATTTTTAAACAGAGAAATGGTACAAAAATGCACGATTAAATTGAGAAATACCCTGAATATTCGCACATTTTTAAACATAAAAATGGTACAAAAATGCACGATTAAATTGAGAAATACCCTGAATATTCGCACATTTTTAAACAGAGAAATGGTACAAAAATGCACGATTAAATTGAGAAATACCCTGAATATTCGCACATTTTTAAACAGAGAAATGGTACAAAAATGCACGATTAAATTGAGAAATACCCTGAATATTCTCGCTTTTTTTACAGAAAAATGGTACAAAAATGCACGATTAAATTGAGAAATACCCTGAATATTCGCACATTTTTAAACATAAAAATGGTACAAAAATGCACGATTAAATTGAGAAATACCCTGAATATTCGCACATTTTTAAACAGAGAAATGGTACAAAAATGCACGATTAAATTGAGAAATACCCTGAATATTCGCACATTTTTAAACATAAAAATGGTACAAAAATGCACGATTAAATTGAGAAATACCCTGAATATTCGCACATTTTTAAACATAAAAATGGTACAAAAATGCACGATTAAATTGAGAAATACCCTGAATATTCTCGCTTTTTTTACAGAAAAATGGTACAAAAATGCACGATTAAATTGAGAAATACCCTGAATATTCGCACATTTTTAAACATAAAAATGGTATAAAAATGCACGATTAAATTGAGAAATACCCTGAATATTCGCACATTTTTAAACAGAGAAATGGTACAAAAATGCACGATTAAATTGAGAAATACCCTGAATATTCGCACATTTTTAAACATAAAAATGGTACAAAAATGCACGATTAAATTGAGAAATACCCTGAATATTCTCGCTTTTTTTACAGAAAAATGGTACAAAAATGCACGATTAAATTGAGAAATACCCTGAATATTCTCGCTTTTTTTACAGAAAAATGGTACAAAAATGCACGATTAAATTGAGAAATACCCTGAATATTCTCGCTTTTTTTACAGAGAAATGGTATAAAAATGCACGATTAAATTGAGAAATACCCTGAATATTCGCACATTTTTAAACATAAAAATGGTACAAAAATGCACGATTAAATTGAGAAATACCCTGAATATTCTCGCTTTTTTTACAGAAAAATGATACAAAAATGCACGATTAAATTGAGAAATACCCTGAATATTCGCACATTTTTAAACAGAGAAATGGTACAAAAATGCACGATTAAATTGAGAAATACCCTGAATATTCGCACATTTTTAAACATAAAAATGGTACAAAAATGCACGATTAAATTGAGAAATACCCTGAATATTCGCACATTTTTAAACAGAGAAATGGTACAAAAATGCACGATTAAATTGAGAAATACCCTGAATATTCGCACATTTTTAAACAGAGAAATGGTACAAAAATGCACGATTAAATTGAGAAATACCCTGAATATTCTCGCTTTTTTTACAGAAAAATGGTACAAAAATGCACGATTAAATTGAGAAATACCCTGAATATTCGCACATTTTTAAACATAAAAATGGTACAAAAATGCACGATTAAATTGAGAAATACCCTGAATATTCGCACATTTTTAAACAGAGAAATGGTACAAAAATGCACGATTAAATTGAGAAATACCCTGAATATTCGCACATTTTTAAACATAAAAATGGTACAAAAATGCACGATTAAATTGAGAAATACCCTGAATATTCGCACATTTTTAAACAGAGAAATGGTACAAAAATGCACGATTAAATTGAGAAATACCCTGAATATTCGCACATTTTTAAACAGAGAAATGGTACAAAAATGCACGATTAAATTGAGAAATACCCTGAATATTCTCGCTTTTTTTACAGAAAAATGGTACAAAAATGCACGATTAAATTGAGAAATACCCTGAATATTCGCACATTTTTAAACATAAAAATGGTACAAAAATGCACGATTAAATTGAGAAATACCCTGAATATTCGCACATTTTTAAACAGAGAAATGGTACAAAAATGCACGATTAAATTGAGAAATACCCTGAATATTCGCACATTTTTAAACATAAAAATGGTACAAAAATGCACGATTAAATTGAGAAATACCCTGAATATTCGCACATTTTTAAACAGAGAAATGGTACAAAAATGCACGATTAAATTGAGAAATACCCTGAATATTCGCACATTTTTAAACAGAGAAATGGTACAAAAATGCACGATTAAATTGAGAAATACCCTGAATATTCTCGCTTTTTTTACAGAAAAATGGTACAAAAATGCACGATTAAATTGAGAAATACCCTGAATATTCGCACATTTTTAAACATAAAAATGGTACAAAAATGCACGATTAAATTGAGAAATACCCTGAATATTCGCACATTTTTAAACAGAGAAATGGTACAAAAATGCACGATTAAATTGAGAAATACCCTGAATATTCGCACATTTTTAAACATAAAAATGGTACAAAAATGCACGATTAAATTGAGAAATACCCTGAATATTCGCACATTTTTAAACAGAGAAATGGTACAAAAATGCACGATTAAATTGAGAAATACCCTGAATATTCGCACATTTTTAAACAGAGAAATGGTACAAAAATGCACGATTAAATTGAGAAATACCCTGAATATTCTCGCTTTTTTTACAGAAAAATGGTACAAAAATGCACGATTAAATTGAGAAATACCCTGAATATTCGCACATTTTTAAACATAAAAATGGTACAAAAATGCACGATTAAATTGAGAAATACCCTGAATATTCGCACATTTTTAAACAGAGAAATGGTACAAAAATGCACGATTAAATTGAGAAATACCCTGAATATTCGCACATTTTTAAACATAAAAATGGTACAAAAATGCACGATTAAATTGAGAAATACCCTGAATATTCGCACATTTTTAAACAGAGAAATGGTACAAAAATGCACGATTAAATTGAGAAATACCCTGAATATTCGCACATTTTTAAACAGAGAAATGGTACAAAAATGCACGATTAAATTGAGAAATACCCTGAATATTCTCGCTTTTTTTACAGAAAAATGGTACAAAAATGCACGATTAAATTGAGAAATACCCTGAATATTCGCACATTTTTAAACATAAAAATGGTACAAAAATGCACGATTAAATTGAGAAATACCCTGAATATTCTCGCTTTTTTTACAGAAAAATGGTACAAAAATGCACGATTAAATTGAGAAATACCCTGAATATTCGCACATTTTTAAACAGAGAAATGGTACAAAAATGCACGATTAAATTGAGAAATACCCTGAATATTCGCACATTTTTAAACATAAAATGGTACAAAAATGCACGATTAAATTGAGAAATACCCTGAATATTCGCACATTTTTAAACAGAGAAATGGTACAAAAATGCACGATTAAATTGAGAAATACCCTGAATATTCGCACATTTTTAAACAGAGAAATGGTACAAAAATGCACGATTAAATTGAGAAATACCCTGAATATTCGCACATTTTTAAACAGAGAAATGGTACAAAAATGCACGATTAAATTGAGAAATACCCTGAATATTCGCACATTTTTAAACAGAGAAATGGTACAAAAATGCACGATTAAATTGAGAAATACCCTGAATATTCGCACATTTTTAAACATAAAAATGGTACAAAAATGCACGATTAAATTGAGAAATACCCTGAATATTCGCACATTTTTAAACAGAGAAATGGTACAAAAATGCACGATTAAATTGAGAAATACCCTGAATATTCGCACATTTTTAAACATAAAAATGGTACAAAAATGCACGATTAAATTGAGAAATACCCTGAATATTCGCACATTTTTAAACAGAGAAATGGTACAAAAATGCACGATTAAATTGAGAAATACCCTGAATATTCGCACATTTTTAAACAGAGAAATGGTACAAAAATGCACGATTAAATTGAGAAATACCCTGAATATTCGCACATTTTTAAACATAAAAATGGTACAAAAATGCACGATTAAATTGAGAAATACCCTGAATATTCGCACATTTTTAAACATAAAAATGGTACAAAAATGCACGATTAAATTGAGAAATACCCTGAATATTCGCACATTTTTAAACAGAGAAATGGTACAAAAATGCACGATTAAATTGAGAAATACCCTGAATATTCGCACATTTTTAAACAGAGAAATGGTACAAAAATGCACGATTAAATTGAGAAATACCCTGAATATTCGCACATTTTTAAACAGAGAAATGGTACAAAAATGCACGATTAAATTGAGAAATACCCTGAATATTCGCACATTTTTAAACATAAAAATGGTACAAAAATGCACGATTAAATTGAGAAATACCCTGAATATTCGCACATTTTTAAACAGAGAAATGGTACAAAAATGCACGATTAAATTGAGAAATACCCTGAATATTCGCACATTTTTAAACAGAGAAATGGTACAAAAATGCACGATTAAATTGAGAAATACCCTGAATATTCGCACATTTTTAAACAGAGAAATGGTACAAAAATGCACGATTAAATTGAGAAATACCCTGAATATTCGCACATTTTTAAACAGAGAAATGGTACAAAAATGCACGATTAAATTGAGAAATACCCTGAATATTCGCACATTTTTAAACATAAAAATGGTACAAAAATGCACGATTAAATTGAGAAACACCCTGAATATTCGCACATTTTTAAACATAAAAATGGTACAAAAATGCACGATTAAATTGAGAAATACCCTGAATATTCGCACATTTTTAAACAGAGAAATGGTACAAAAATGCACGATTAAATTGAGAAATACCCTGAATATTCGCACATTTTTAAACATAAAAATGGTACAAAAATGCACGATTAAATTGAGAAATACCCTGAATATTCGCACATTTTTAAACATAAAAATGGTACAAAAATGCACGATTAAATTGAGAAATACCCTGAATATTCGCACATTTTTAAACAGAGAAATGGTACAAAAATGCACGATTAAATTGAGAAATACCCTGAATATTCGCACATTTTTAAACAGAGAAATGGTACAAAAATGCACGATTAAATTGAGAAATACCCTGAATATTCGCACATTTTTAAACATAAAAATGGTACAAAAATGCACGATTAAATTGAGAAATACCCTGAATATTCGCACATTTTTAAACAGAGAAATGGTACAAAAATGCACGATTAAATTGAGAAATACCCTGAATATTCGCACATTTTTACACAGAGAAATGGTACAAAAATGCACGATTAAATTGAGAAATACCCTGAATATTCGCACATTTTTAAACATAAAAATGGTACAAAAATGCACGATTAAATTGAGAAATACCCTGAATATTCGCACATTTTTAAACAGAGAAATGGTACAAAAATGCACGATTAAATTGAGAAATACCCTGAATATTCGCACATTTTTAAACAGAGAAATGGTACAAAAATGCACGATTAAATTGAGAAATACCCTGAATATTCGCACATTTTTAAACATAAAAATGGTACAAAAATGCACGATTAAATTGAGAAATACCCTGAATATTCGCACATTTTTAAACAGAGAAATGGTACAAAAATGCACGATTAAATTGAGAAATACCCTGAATATTCGCACATTTTTAAACATAAAAATGGTACAAAAATGCACGATTAAATTGAGAAATACCCTGAATATTCGCACATTTTTAAACATAAAAATGGTACAAAAATGCACGATTAAATTGAGAAATACCCTGAATATTCGCACATTTTTAAACATAAAAATGGTACAAAAATGCACGATTAAATTGAGAAATACCCTGAATATTCGCACATTTTTAAACATAAAAATGGTACAAAAATGCACGATTAAATTGAGAAATACCCTGAATATTCGCACATTTTTAAACATAAAAATGGTACAAAAATGCACGATTAAATTGAGAAATACCCTGAATATTCGCACATTTTTAAACATAAAAATGGTACAAAAATGCACGATTAAATTGAGAATTACCCTGAATATTCGCACATTTTTAAACAGAGAAATGGTACAAAAATGCACGATTAAATTGAGAAATACCCTGAATATTCGCACATTTTTAAACAGAGAAATGGTACAAAAATGCACGATTAAATTGAGAAATACCCTGAATATTCGCACATTTTTAAACAGAGAAATGGTACAAAAATGCACGATTAAATTGAGAAATACCCTGAATATTCGCACATTTTTAAACAGAGAAATGGTACAAAAATGCACGATTAAATTGAGAAATACCCTGAATATTCGCACATTTTTAAACATAAAAATGGTACAAAAATGCACGATTAAATTGAGAAATACCCTGAATATTCGCACATTTTTAAACATAAAAATGGTACAAAAATGCACGATTAAATTGAGAAATACCCTGAATATTCGCACATTTTTAAACATAAAAATGGTACAAAAATGCACGATTAAATTGAGAAATACCCTGAATATTCGCACATTTTTAAACATAAAAATGGTACAAAAATGCACGATTAAATTGAGAAATACCCTGAATATTCGCACATTTTTAAACATAAAAATGGTACAAAAATGCACGATTAAATTGAGAAATACCCTGAATATTCGCACATTTTTAAACAGAGAAATGGTACAAAAATGCACGATTAAATTGAGAAATACCCTGAATATTCGCACATTTTTAAACAGAGAAATGGTACAAAAATGCACGATTAAATTGAGAAATACCCTGAATATTCGCACATTTTTAAACAGAGAAATGGTACAAAAATGCACGATTAAATTGAGAAATACCCTGAATATTCGCACATTTTTAAACAGAGAAATGGTACAAAAATGCACGATTAAATTGAGAAATACCCTGAATATTCGCACATTTTTAAACATAAAAATGGTACAAAAATGCACGATTAAATTGAGAAATACCCTGAATATTCGCACATTTTTAAACATAAAAATGGTACAAAAATGCACGATTAAATTGAGAATTACCCTGAATATTCGCACATTTTTAAACAGAGAAATGGTACAAAAATGCACGATTAAATTGAGAAATACCCTGAATATTCGCACATTTTTAAACAGAGAAATGGTACAAAAATGCACGATTAAATTGAGAATTACCCTGAATATTCGCACATTTTTAAACAGAGAAATGGTACAAAAATGCACGATTAAATTGAGAAATACCCTGAATATTCGCACATTTTTAAACAGAGAAATGGTACAAAAATGCACGATTAAATTGAGAAATACCCTGAATATTCGCACATTTTTAAACATAAAAATGGTACAAAAATGCACGATTAAATTGAGAATTACCCTGAATATTCGCACATTTTTAAACAGAGAAATGGTACAAAAATGCACGATTAAATTGAGAAATACCCTGAATATTCGCACATTTTTAAACAGAGAAATGGTACAAAAATGCACGATTAAATTGAGAAATACCCTGAATATTCGCACATTTTTAAACATTTTTAAACATAAAAATGGTACAAAAATGCACGATTAAATTGAGAAATACCCTGAATATTCGCACATTTTTAACATAAAAATGGTACAAAAATGCACGATTAAATTGAGAAATACCCTGAATATTCGCACATTTTTAAACATAAAAATGGTACAAAAATGCACGATTAAATTGAGAAATACCCTGAATATTCGCACATTTTTAAACATTTTTAAACATAAAAATGGTACAAAAATGCACGATTAAATTGAGAAATACCCTGAATATTCGCACATTTTTAAACATAAAAATGGTACAAAAATGCACGATTAAATTGAGAAATACCCTGAATATTCGCACATTTTTAAACATAAAAATGGTACAAAAATGCACGATTAAATTGAGAAATACCCTGAATATTCGCACATTTTTAACATAAAAATGGTACAAAAATGCACGATTAAATTGAGAAATACCCTGAATATTCGCACATTTTTAAACATAAAAATGGTACAAAAATGCACGATTAAATTGAGAAATACCCTGAATATTCGCACATTTTTAAACATTTTTAAACATAAAAATGGTACAAAAATGCACGATTAAATTGAGAAATACCCTGAATATTCGCACATTTTTAAACATAAAAATGGTACAAAAATGCACGATTAAATTGAGAAATACCCTGAATATTCGCACATTTTTAAACATAAAAATGGTACAAAAATGCACGATTAAATTGAGAAATACCCTGAATATTCGCACATTTTTAACATAAAAATGGTACAAAAATGCACGATTAAATTGAGAAATACCCTGAATATTCGCACATTTTTAAACATAAAAATGGTACAAAAATGCACGATTAAATTGAGAAATACCCTGAATATTCGCACATTTTTAAACATTTTTAAACATAAAAATGGTACAAAAATGCACGATTAAATTGAGAAATACCCTGAATATTCGCACATTTTTAAACATAAAAATGGTACAAAAATGCACGATTAAATTGAGAAATACCCTGAATATTCGCACATTTTTAAACATTTTTAAACATAAAAATGGTACAAAAATGCACGATTAAATTGAGAAATACCCTGAATATTCGCACATTTTTAACATAAAAATGGTACAAAAATGCACGATTAAATTGAGAAATACCCTGAATATTCGCACATTTTTAAACATAAAAATGGTACAAAAATGCACGATTAAATTGAGAAATACCCTGAATATTCGCACATTTTTAAACATTTTTAAACATAAAAATGGTACAAAAATGCACGATTAAATTGAGAAATACCCTGAATATTCGCACATTTTTAAACATAAAAATGGTACAAAAATGCACGATTAAATTGAGAAATACCCTGAATATTCGCACATTTTTAAACATAAAAATGGTACAAAAATGCACGATTAAATTGAGAAATACCCTGAATATTCGCACATTTTTAAACATAAAAATGGTACAAAAATGCACGATTAAATTGAGAAATACCCTGAATATTCGCACATTTTTAAACATAAAAATGGTACAAAAATGCACGATTAAATTGAGAAATACCCTGAATATTCGCACATTTTTAAACATTTTTAAACATAAAAATGGTACAAAAATGCACTATTAAATTGAGAAATACCCTGAATATTCGCACATTTTTAAACATAAAAATGGTACAAAAATGCACGATTAAATTGAGAAATACCCTGAATATTCGCACATTTTTAACAGAAAAATGGTACAAAAATGCACGATTAAATTGAGAAATACCCTGAATATTCGCACATTTTTAAACATAAAAATGGTACAAAAATGCACGATTAAATTGAGAAATACCCTGAATATTCGCACATTTTTAACAGAAAAATGGTACAAAAATGCACGATTAAATTGAGAAATACCCTGAATATTCGCACATTTTCAAACATAAAAATGGTACAAAAATGCACGATTAAATTGAGAAATACCCTGAATATTCGCACATTTTTAAACATAAAAATGGTACAAAAATGCACGATTAAATTGAGAAATACCCTGAATATTCGCACATTTTTAACAGAAAAATGGTACAAAAATGCACGATTAAATTGAGAAATACCCTGAATATTCGCACATTTTTAAACATTTTTAAACATAAAAATGGTACAAAAATGCACGATTAAATTGAGAAATACCCTGAATATTCGCACATTTTTAACAGAAAAATGGTACAAAAATGCACGATTAAATTGAGAAATACCCTGAATATTCGCACATTTTTAAACATTTTTAAACATAAAAATGGTACAAAAATGCACTATTAAATTGAGAAATACCCTGAATATTCGCACATTTTTAAACATAAAAATGGTACAAAAATGCACGATTAAATTGAGAAATACCCTGAATATTCGCACATTTTTAACAGAAAAATGGTACAAAAATGCACGATTAAATTGAGAAATACCCTGAATATTCGCACATTTTTAAACATAAAAATGGTACAAAAATGCACGATTAAATTGAGAAATACCCTGAATATTCGCACATTTTTAACAGAAAAATGGTACAAAAATGCACGATTAAATTGAGAAATACCCTGAATATTCGCACATTTTCAAACATAAAAATGGTACAAAAATGCACGATTAAATTGAGAAATACCCTGAATATTCGCACATTTTTAAACATAAAAATGGTACAAAAATGCACGATTAAATTGAGAAATACCCTGAATATTCGCACATTTTTAACAGAAAAATGGTACAAAAATGCACGATTAAATTGAGAAATACCCTGAATATTCGCACATTTTTAAACATTTTTAAACATAAAAATGGTACAAAAATGCACGATTAAATTGAGAAATACCCTGAATATTCGCACATTTTTAACAGAAAAATGGTACAAAAATGCACGATTAAATTGAGAAATACCCTGAATATTCGCACATTTTTAAACATAAAAATGGTACAAAAATGCACGATTAAATTGAGAAATACCCTGAATATTCGCACATTTTTAACAGAAAAATGGTACAAAAATGCACGATTAAATTGAGAAATACCCTGAATATTCGCACATTTTTAACATAAAAATGGTACAAAAATGCACGATTAAATTGAGAAATACCCTGAATATTCGCACATTTTCAAACATAAAAATGGTACAAAAATGCACGATTAAATTGAGAAATACCCTGAATATTCGCACATTTTTAACAGAAAAATGGTACAAAAATGCACGATTAAATTGAGAAATACCCTGAATATTCGCACATTTTTAACAGAAAAATGGTACAAAAATGCACGATTAAATTGAGAAATACCCTGAATATTCGCACATTTTTAAACATAAAAATGGTACAAAAATGCACGATTAAATTGAGAAATACCCTGAATATTCGCACATTTTTAACAGAAAAATGGTACAAAAATGCACGATTAAATTGAGAAATACCCTGAATATTCGCACATTTTTAAACATTTTTAAACATAAAAATGGTACAAAAATGCACGATTAAATTGAGAAATACCCTGAATATTCGCACATTTTTAACAGAAAAATGGTACAAAAATGCACGATTAAATTGAGAAATACCCTGAATATTCGCACATTTTTAAACATAAAAATGGTACAAAAATGCACGATTAAATTGAGAAATACCCTGAATATTCGCACATTTTTAACAGAAAAATGGTACAAAAATGCACGATTAAATTGAGAAATACCCTGAATATTCGCACATTTTTAACAGAAAAATGGTACAAAAATGCACGATTAAATTGAGAAATACCCTGAATATTCGCACATTTTTAAACATAAAAATGGTACAAAAATGCACGATTAAATTGAGAAATACCCTGAATATTCGCACATTTTTAACAGAAAAATGGTACAAAAATGCACGATTAAATTGAGAAATACCCTGAATATTCGCACATTTTTAAACATTTTTAAACATAAAAATGGTACAAAAATGCACGATTAAATTGAGAAATACCCTGAATATTCGCACATTTTTAACATAAAAATGGTACAAAAATGCACGATTAAATTGAGAAATACCCTGAATATTCGCACATTTTTAAACATAAAAATGGTACAAAAATGCACGATTAAATTGAGAAATACCCTGAATATTCGCACATTTTTAACAGAAAAATGGTACAAAAATGCACGATTAAATTGAGAAATACCCTGAATATTCGCACATTTTTAAACATAAAAATGGTACAAAAATGCACGATTAAATTGAGAAATACCCTGAATATTCGCACATTTTTAACAGAAAAATGGTACAAAAATGCACGATTAAATTGAGAAATACCCTGAATATTCGCACATTTTTAAACATTTTTAAACATAAAAATGGTACAAAAATGCACGATTAAATTGAGAAATACCCTGAATATTCGCACATTTTTAACAGAAAAATGGTACAAAAATGCACGATTAAATTGAGAAATACCCTGAATATTCGCACATTTTTAAACATAAAAATGGTACAAAAATGCACGATTAAATTGAGAAATACCCTGAATATTCGCACATTTTTAACATAAAAATGGTACAAAAATGCACGATTAAATTGAGAAATACCCTGAATATTCGCACATTTTCAAACATAAAAATGGTACAAAAATGCACGATTAAATTGAGAAATACCCTGAATATTCGCACATTTTTAAACATAAAAATGGTACAAAAATGCACGATTAAATTGAGAAATACCCTGAATATTCGCACATTTTTAAACATTTTTAAACATAAAAATGGTACAAAAATGCACTATTAAATTGAGAAATACCCTGAATATTCGCACATTTTTAAACATTTTTAAACATAAAAATGGTACAAAAATGCACTATTAAATTGAGAAATACCCTGAATATTCGCACATTTTTAAACATAAAAATGGTACAAAAATGCACGATTAAATTGAGAAATACCCTGAATATTCGCACATTTTTAACAGAAAAATGGTACAAAAATGCACGATTAAATTGAGAAATACCCTGAATATTCGCACATTTTTAAACATAAAAATGGTACAAAAATGCACGATTAAATTGAGAAATACCCTGAATATTCGCACATTTTTAACAGAAAAATGGTACAAAAATGCACGATTAAATTGAGAAATACCCTGAATATTCGCACATTTTCAAACATAAAAATGGTACAAAAATGCACGATTAAATTGAGAAATACCCTGAATATTCGCACATTTTTAAACATAAAAATGGTACAAAAATGCACGATTAAATTGAGAAATACCCTGAATATTCGCACATTTTTAACAGAAAAATGGTACAAAAATGCACGATTAAATTGAGAAATACCCTGAATATTCGCACATTTTTAAACATTTTTAAACATAAAAATGGTACAAAAATGCACGATTAAATTGAGAAATACCCTGAATATTCGCACATTTTTAACAGAAAAATGGTACAAAAATGCACGATTAAATTGAGAAATACCCTGAATATTCGCACATTTTTAAGAGAGACTCTTCGTAAATGGTCGAGAAGCCATTTCACAGGCGCCGAAAGTATTTTTGATTGGGCTGATATTTTGCATAGGGGTACCTTGGGGGACCCTAAGTCCAAAATGACCACTTTTGGATTTTTTGCTCACCGGCTCGCGGAGCCCCGGAGCAAAAACGGACTCGGAAAAAAGTTATCCAATAATTCTGAAACTTTTTTCACGGGGGTTTTTTGGGTCGTAGAATACAAAAATCACAACGAAAAGTATTGAAACAATTTTCAAAAAATAGTCATAGTGCAAAAAAGTCGAAATTTTTCAGTTTTTTCGACCTCCTGAAAATTTTAGTACTCAGCCCTTTTGAGATTTTTCTATTTTTGAGTAACACAACCATAGATACATAACATATCAAAAAATCTCAAAAAATTAGGGGGACCCACTTTGGGAAATATGACCATTTATGAAATTTTAGTACTGGAGACGACCTATTTTCGGCCGTAGTGAAAAATTTTGAACTGAATTTTTCAAAGTGAGTATTATATTCGTAATCTACGTCCCAAAATACGTCGGATTAGCTTTTGAAAACAATTCTTGAGGGGGCTCTACCCGACCAAAAATCAACCTGAAAGTTGAAAAGAGTGGTCATCACATTTCGATTTTTTTCGGGTATAGTCTCAACTGGACCAATATAACTTTATATTTTCATTTGACAACTGGGACACATACCCACTTATTAAATTCAATTCCTAGACTCTAGGAAAACATTTCGAGTTTTTATGATTTTTTGAACTTTTTTCGACCTATTTTCAAAATGGCTTCATGTATAGCACGGCGTCCAGAGCTTCCAATCTGCATTTGCGCGTAATCTCGTGATCATGGCGCGAAATTCAAATTTCAAGTCCGAGGAAAAAGTTTAATTTTTCAGATTTTTCAATTTTTTTCCCGATTGGAGCAAAATTTCAAGGAAAACGTGGTCAGATAATCTTCGAATAGTCCAATTGAAGAAATTTGCGAAAAAATACGGTCAATTAATGATGGTTAACAGCTGTTTTGCCTATTTTTACTGTCGGTACCTTCAAAACTTAACTCCTCCTTCAATTTTGCATGAATTTTTCTGTTTTTTGGCTCAATCGATAGCTTTTCGATTTCTCTAAAAAACTGGGCCGAAATTTATGAAAATAAATTTTTTCCCTTTCCGAAAAATATTAATTTCCGACAAAAAAGCAACTTCAGAAAAATTTCGGCCCAGTTTTTTAGAGAAATCGAAAAGCTATCGATTGAGCCAAAAAACAGAAAAATTCATGCAAAATTGAAGGAGGAGTTAAGTTTTGAAGGTACCGACAGTAAAAATAGGCAAAACAGCTGTTAACCATCATTAATTGACCGTATTTTTTCGCAAATTTCTTCAATTGGACTATTCGAAGATTATCTGACCACGTTTTCCTTGAAATTTTGCTCCAATCGGGAAAAAAATTGAAAAATCTGAAAAATTAAACTTTTTTCTCGGACTTGAAATTTGAATTTCGCGCCATGATCACGAGATTACGCGCAAATGCAGATTGGAAGCTCTGGACGCCGTGTATAGGGATACGTTCGAAAAAAGGTCGAAAAAGCGAAAATTCAAAAAAATTCCAAATAATGTTTTCTGGTCTATTCTGACCTAATTATGGTATTTTATCATACTTTGGAAAAATTTGAAATTTTTTTCTCATTTTCGACTTTTCCCATGTATAGGGATACGTTCGAAAAAAATGGAAAAATCGGTAATTCAAAAAAAATCAAAATGTGGCTTTTTGATGTTTTCTAGCCTAGTTATGGCACACTCTGGAAATTTTTGAATTTTACGTCTCTTGAAAAAATTATCTTTAAAAAATTGTTGCCACCCTACACCTACCCTAAGCGTCTACCACTCATACAAAACAAACAAAAAAAAGAGCATAAAAAGATAGCAAATAATGAAAACGGGGAATCAAAAATAAAAACTGAAAAAGAAGATTTGAAAAAAGGTGAGAACTGATGTTAATGGCGATTGAAATTATGCATGTCTGCCGGTATCATTTACCATAAGTTTCTCCAAAAATTTTTCAAGAGACGTAAAATTCAAAAATTTCCAGAGTGTGCCATAACTAGGCTAGAAAACATCAAAAAGCCACATTTTGATTTTTTTTGAATTACCGATTTTTCCATTTTTTTCGAACGTATCCCTATACATGGGAAAAGTCGAAAATGAGAAAAAAATTTCAAATTTTTCCAAAGTATGATAAAATACCATAATTAGGTCAGAATAGACCAGAAAACATTATTTGGAATTTTTTTGAATTTTCGCTTTTTCGACCTTTTTTCGAACGTATCCCTATACATGAAGCCATTTTGAAAATAGGTCGAAAAAAGTTCAAAAAATCATAAAAACTCGAAATGTTTTCCTAGAGTCTAGGAATTGAATTTAATAAGTGGGTATGTGTCCCAGTTGTCAAATGAAAATATAAAGTTATATTGGTCCAGTTGAGACTATACCCGAAAAAAATCGAAATGTGATGACCACTCTTTTCAACTTTCAGGTTGATTTTTGGTCGGGTAGAGCCCCCTCAAGAATTGTTTTCAAAAGCTAATCCGACGTATTTTGGGACGTAGATTACGAATATAATACTCACTTTGAAAAATTCAGTTCAAAATTTTTCACTACGGCCGAAAATAGGTCGTCTCCAGTACTAAAATTTCATAAATGGTCATATTTCCCAAAGTGGGTCCCCCTAATTTTTTGAGATTTTTTGATATGTTATGTATCTATGGTTGTGTTACTCAAAAATAGAAAAATCTCAAAAGGGCTGAGTACTAAAATTTTCAGGAGGTCGAAAAAACTGAAAAATTTCGACTTTTTTGCACTATGACTATTTTTTGAAAATTGTTTCAATACTTTTCGTTGTGATTTTTGTATTCTACGACCCAAAAAACCCCCGTGAAAAAAGTTTCAGAATTATTGGATAACTTTTTTCCGAGTCCGTTTTTGCTCCGGGGCTCCGCGAGCCGGTGAGCAAAAAATCCAAAAGTGGTCATTTTGGACTTAGGGTCCCCCAAGGTACCCCTATGCAAAATATCAGCCCAATCAAAAATACTTTCGGCGCCTGTGAAATGGCCTAGTGGCCATTGTTGAGTAATTACAAATAGTGTCTCTTAAACATTTTTAAACATAAAAATGGTACAAAAATGCACTATTAAATTGAGAAATACCCTGAATATTCGCACATTTTTAAACATAAAAATGGTACAAAAATGCACGATTAAATTGAGAAATACCCTGAATATTCGCACATTTTTAACAGAAAAATGGTACAAAAATGCACGATTAAATTGAGAAATACCCTGAATATTCGCACATTTTTAAACATAAAAATGGTACAAAAATGCACGATTAAATTGAGAAATACCCTGAATATTCGCACATTTTTAACAGAAAAATGGTACAAAAATGCACGATTAAATTGAGAAATACCCTGAATATTCGCACATTTTCAAACATAAAAATGGTACAAAAATGCACGATTAAATTGAGAAATACCCTGAATATTCGCACATTTTTAAACATAAAAATGGTACAAAAATGCACGATTAAATTGAGAAATACCCTGAATATTCGCACATTTTTAACAGAAAAATGGTACAAAAATGCACGATTAAATTGAGAAATACCCTGAATATTCGCACATTTTTAAACATTTTTAAACATAAAAATGGTACAAAAATGCACGATTAAATTGAGAAATACCCTGAATATTCGCACATTTTTAACAGAAAAATGGTACAAAAATGCACGATTAAATTGAGAAATACCCTGAATATTCGCACATTTTTAAACATAAAAATGGTACAAAAATGCACGATTAAATTGAGAAATACCCTGAATATTCGCACATTTTTAACAGAAAAATGGTACAAAAATGCACGATTAAATTGAGAAATACCCTGAATATTCGCACATTTTTAACATAAAAATGGTACAAAAATGCACGATTAAATTGAGAAATACCCTGAATATTCGCACATTTTCAAACATAAAAATGGTACAAAAATGCACGATTAAATTGAGAAATACCCTGAATATTCGCACATTTTTAACAGAAAAATGGTACAAAAATGCACGATTAAATTGAGAAATACCCTGAATATTCGCACATTTTTAACAGAAAAATGGTACAAAAATGCACGATTAAATTGAAAAATACCCTGAATATTCGCACATTTTTAAACATAAAAATGGTACAAAAATGCACGATTAAATTGAGAAATACCCTGAATATTCGCACATTTTTAACAGAAAAATGGTACAAAAATGCACGATTAAATTGAGAAATACCCTGAATATTCGCACATTTTTAAACATTTTTAAACATAAAAATGGTACAAAAATGCACGATTAAATTGAGAAATACCCTGAATATTCGCACATTTTTAACAGAAAAATGGTACAAAAATGCACGATTAAATTGAGAAATACCCTGAATATTCGCACATTTTTAAACATAAAAATGGTACAAAAATGCACGATTAAATTGAGAAATACCCTGAATATTCGCACATTTTTAACAGAAAAATGGTACAAAAATGCACGATTAAATTGAGAAATACCCTGAATATTCGCACATTTTTAACAGAAAAATGGTACAAAAATGCACGATTAAATTGAGAAATACCCTGAATATTCGCACATTTTTAAACATAAAAATGGTACAAAAATGCACGATTAAATTGAGAAATACCCTGAATATTCGCACATTTTTAACAGAAAAATGGTACAAAAATGCACGATTAAATTGAGAAATACCCTGAATATTCGCACATTTTTAAACATTTTTAAACATAAAAATGGTACAAAAATGCACGATTAAATTGAGAAATACCCTGAATATTCGCACATTTTTAACATAAAAATGGTACAAAAATGCACGATTAAATTGAGAAATACCCTGAATATTCGCACATTTTTAAACATAAAAATGGTACAAAAATGCACGATTAAATTGAGAAATACCCTGAATATTCGCACATTTTTAACAGAAAAATGGTACAAAAATGCACGATTAAATTGAGAAATACCCTGAATATTCGCACATTTTTAAACATAAAAATGGTACAAAAATGCACGATTAAATTGAGAAATACCCTGAATATTCGCACATTTTTAACAGAAAAATGGTACAAAAATGCACGATTAAATTGAGAAATACCCTGAATATTCGCACATTTTTAAACATTTTTAAACATAAAAATGGTACAAAAATGCACGATTAAATTGAGAAATACCCTGAATATTCGCACATTTTTAACAGAAAAATGGTACAAAAATGCACGATTAAATTGAGAAATACCCTGAATATTCGCACATTTTTAAACATAAAAATGGTACAAAAATGCACGATTAAATTGAGAAATACCCTGAATATTCGCACATTTTTAACATAAAAATGGTACAAAAATGCACGATTAAATTGAGAAATACCCTGAATATTCGCACATTTTCAAACATAAAAATGGTACAAAAATGCACGATTAAATTGAGAAATACCCTGAATATTCGCACATTTTTAACAGAAAAATGGTACAAAAATGCACGATTAAATTGAGAAATACCCTGAATATTCGCACATTTTTAACAGAAAAATGGTACAAAAATGCACGATTAAATTGAGAAATACCCTGAATATTCGCACATTTTTAAACATAAAAATGGTACAAAAATGCACGATTAAATTGAGAAATACCCTGAATATTCGCACATTTTTAACAGAAAAATGGTACAAAAATGCACGATTAAATTGAGAAATACCCTGAATATTCGCACATTTTTAAACATTTTTAAACATAAAAATGGTACAAAAATGCACGATTAAATTGAGAAATACCCTGAATATTCGCACATTTTTAACAGAAAAATGGTACAAAAATGCACGATTAAATTGAGAAATACCCTGAATATTCGCACATTTTTAAACATAAAAATGGTACAAAAATGCACGATTAAATTGAGAAATACCCTGAATATTCGCACATTTTTAACAGAAAAATGGTACAAAAATGCACGATTAAATTGAGAAATACCCTGAATATTCGCACATTTTTAACAGAAAAATGGTACAAAAATGCACGATTAAATTGAGAAATACCCTGAATATTCGCACATTTTTAAACATAAAAATGGTACAAAAATGCACGATTAAATTGAGAAATACCCTGAATATTCGCACATTTTTAACAGAAAAATGGTACAAAAATGCACGATTAAATTGAGAAATACCCTGAATATTCGCACATTTTTAAACATTTTTAAACATAAAAATGGTACAAAAATGCACGATTAAATTGAGAAATACCCTGAATATTCGCACATTTTTAACATAAAAATGGTACAAAAATGCACGATTAAATTGAGAAATACCCTGAATATTCGCACATTTTTAAACATAAAAATGGTACAAAAATGCACGATTAAATTGAGAAATACCCTGAATATTCGCACATTTTTAACAGAAAAATGGTACAAAAATGCACGATTAAATTGAGAAATACCCTGAATATTCGCACATTTTTAAACATAAAAATGGTACAAAAATGCACGATTAAATTGAGAAATACCCTGAATATTCGCACATTTTTAACAGAAAAATGGTACAAAAATGCACGATTAAATTGAGAAATACCCTGAATATTCGCACATTTTTAAACATTTTTAAACATAAAAATGGTACAAAAATGCACGATTAAATTGAGAAATACCCTGAATATTCGCACATTTTTAACAGAAAAATGGTACAAAAATGCACGATTAAATTGAGAAATACCCTGAATATTCGCACATTTTTAAACATAAAAATGGTACAAAAATGCACGATTAAATTGAGAAATACCCTGAATATTCGCACATTTTTAACAGAAAAATGGTACAAAAATGCACGATTAAATTGAGAAATACCCTGAATATTCGCACATTTTTAACAGAAAAATGGTACAAAAATGCACGATTAAATTGAGAAATACCCTGAATATTCGCACATTTTTAAACATAAAAATGGTACAAAAATGCACGATTAAATTGAGAAATACCCTGAATATTCGCACATTTTTAACAGAAAAATGGTACAAAAATGCACGATTAAATTGAGAAATACCCTGAATATTCGCACATTTTTAAACATTTTTAAACATAAAAATGGTACAAAAATGCACGATTAAATTGAGAAATACCCTGAATATTCGCACATTTTTAACATAAAAATGGTACAAAAATGCACGATTAAATTGAGAAATACCCTGAATATTCGCACATTTTTAAACATAAAAATGGTACAAAAATGCACGATTAAATTGAGAAATACCCTGAATATTCGCACATTTTTAAACATTTTTAAACATAAAAATAGTACAAAAATGCACGATTAAATTGAGAAATACCCTGAATATTCGCACATTTTTAAACATAAAAATGGTACAAAAATGCACGATTAAATTGAGAAATACCCTGAATATTCGCACATTTTTAAACATTTTTAAACATAAAAATGGTACAAAAATGCACGATTAAATTGAGAAATACCCTGAATATTCGCACATTTTTAACAGAAAAATGGTACAAAAATGCACGATTAAATTGAGAAATACCCTGAATATTCGCACATTTTTAACAGAAAAATGGTACAAAAATGCACGATTAAATTGAGAAATACCCTGAATATTCGCACATTTTTAAACATTTTTAAACATAAAAATGGTACAAAAATGCACGATTAAATTGAGAAATACCCTGAATATTCGCACATTTTCAAACATAAAAATGGTACAAAAATGCACGATTAAATTGAGAAATACCCTGAATATTCGCACATTTTTAACAGAAAAATGGTACAAAAATGCACGATTAAATTGAGAAATACCCTGAATATTCGCACATTTTTAACAGAAAAATGGTACAAAAATGCACGATTAAATTGAGAAATACCCTGAATATTCGCACATTTTTAAACATAAAAATGGTACAAAAATGCACGATTAAATTGAGAAATACCCTGAATATTCGCACATTTTTAACAGAAAAATGGTACAAAAATGCACGATTAAATTGAGAAATACCCTGAATATTCGCACATTTTTAAACATTTTTAAACATAAAAATGGTACAAAAATGCACGATTAAATTGAGAAATACCCTGAATATTCGCACATTTTTAACAGAAAAATGGTACAAAAATGCACGATTAAATTGAGAAATACCCTGAATATTCGCACATTTTTAAACATAAAAATGGTACAAAAATGCACGATTAAATTGAGAAATACCCTGAATATTCGCACATTTTTAACAGAAAAATGGTACAAAAATGCACGATTAAATTGAGAAATACCCTGAATATTCGCACATTTTTAACAGAAAAATGGTACAAAAATGCACGATTAAATTGAGAAATACCCTGAATATTCGCACATTTTTAAACATAAAAATGGTACAAAAATGCACGATTAAATTGAGAAATACCCTGAATATTCGCACATTTTTAACAGAAAAATGGTACAAAAATGCACGATTAAATTGAGAAATACCCTGAATATTCGCACATTTTTAAACATTTTTAAACATAAAAATGGTACAAAAATGCACGATTAAATTGAGAAATACCCTGAATATTCGCACATTTTTAACATAAAAATGGTACAAAAATGCACGATTAAATTGAGAAATACCCTGAATATTCGCACATTTTTAAACATAAAAATGGTACAAAAATGCACGATTAAATTGAGAAATACCCTGAATATTCGCACATTTTTAACAGAAAAATGGTACAAAAATGCACGATTAAATTGAGAAATACCCTGAATATTCGCACATTTTTAAACATAAAAATGGTACAAAAATGCACGATTAAATTGAGAAATACCCTGAATATTCGCACATTTTTAACAGAAAAATGGTACAAAAATGCACGATTAAATTGAGAAATACCCTGAATATTCGCACATTTTTAAACATTTTTAAACATAAAAATGGTACAAAAATGCACGATTAAATTGAGAAATACCCTGAATATTCGCACATTTTTAACAGAAAAATGGTACAAAAATGCACGATTAAATTGAGAAATACCCTGAATATTCGCACATTTTTAAACATAAAAATGGTACAAAAATGCACGATTAAATTGAGAAATACCCTGAATATTCGCACATTTTTAAACAGAAAAATGGTACAAAAATGCACGATTAAATTGAGAAATACCCTGAATATTCGCACATTTTTAACAGAAAAATGGTACAAAAATGCACGATTAAATTGAGAAATACCCTGAATATTCGCACATTTTTAAACATAAAAATGGTACAAAAATGCACGATTAAATTGAGAAATACCCTGAATATTCGCACATTTTTAACAGAAAAATGGTACAAAAATGCACGATTAAATTGAGAAATACCCTGAATATTCGCACATTTTTAAACATTTTTAAACATAAAAATGGTACAAAAATGCACGATTAAATTGAGAAATACCCTGAATATTCGCACATTTTTAACATAAAAATGGTACAAAAATGCACGATTAAATTGAGAAATACCCTGAATATTCGCACATTTTTAAACATAAAAATGGTACAAAAATGCACGATTAAATTGAGAAATACCCTGAATATTCGCACATTTTTAAACATTTTTAAACATAAAAATGGTACAAAAATGCACGATTAAATTGAGAAATACCCTGAATATTCGCACATTTTTAACAGAAAAATGGTACAAAAATGCACGATTAAATTGAGAAATACCCTGAATATTCGCACATTTTTAACAGAAAAATGGTACAAAAATGCACGATTAAATTGAGAAATACCCTGAATATTCGCACATTTTTAAACATTTTTAAACATAAAAATGGTACAAAAATGCACGATTAAATTGAGAAATACCCTGAATATTCGCACATTTTTAACATAAAAATGGTACAAAAATGCACGATTAAATTGAGAAATACCCTGAATATTCGCACATTTTTAAACATAAAAATGGTACAAAAATGCACGATTAAATTGAGAAATACCCTGAATATTCGCACATTTTTAAACATTTTTAAACATAAAAATGGTACAAAAATGCACGATTAAATTGAGAAATACCCTGAATATTCGCACATTTTTAAACATAAAAATGGTACAAAAATGCACGATTAAATTGAGAAATACCCTGAATATTCGCACATTTTTAAACATTTTTAAACATAAAAATGGTACAAAAATGCACGATTAAATTGAGAAATACCCTGAATATTCGCACATTTTTAAACATTTTTAAACATAAAAATGGTACAAAAATGCACGATTAAATTGAGAAATACCCTGAATATTCGCACATTTTTAAACATAAAAATGGTACAAAAATGCACGATTAAATTGAGAAATACCCTGAATATTCGCACATTTTTAACATTTTTAAACATAAAAATGGTACAAAAATGCACGATTAAATTGAGAAATACCCTGAATATTCGCACATTTTTAAACATTTTTAAACATAAAAATGGTACAAAAATGCACGATTAAATTGAGAAATACCCTGAATATTCGCACATTTTTAACAGAAAAATGGTACAAAAATGCACGATTAAATTGAGAAATACCCTGAATATTCGCACATTTTTAAACATAAAAATGGTACAAAAATGCACGATTAAATTGAGAAATACCCTGAATATTCGCACATTTTTAAACATAAAAATGGTACAAAAATGCACGATTAAATTGAGAAATACCCTGAATATTCGCACATTTTTAAACATTTTTAAACATAAAAATGGTACAAAAATGCACGATTAAATTGAGAAATACCCTGAATATTCGCACATTTTTAACAGAAAAATGGTACAAAAATGCACGATTAAATTGAGAAATACCCTGAATATTCGCACATTTTTAAACATAAAAATGGTACAAAAATGCACGATTAAATTGAGAAATACCCTGAATATTCGCACATTTTTAAACATAAAAATGGTACAAAAATGCACGATTAAATTGAGAAATACCCTGAATATTCGCACATTTTTAACAGAAAAATGGTACAAAAATGCACGATTAAATTGAGAAATACCCTGAATATTCGCACATTTTTAAACATAAAAATGGTACAAAAATGCACGATTAAATTGAGAAATACCCTGAATATTCGCACATTTTTAAACATTTTTAAACATAAAAATGGTACAAAAATGCACGATTAAATTGAGAAATACCCTGAATATTCGCACATTTTTAAACATTTTTAAACATAAAAATGGTACAAAAATGCACGATTAAATTGAGAAATACCCTGAATATTCGCACATTTTTAACAGAAAAATGGTACAAAAATGCACGATTAAATTGAGAAATACCCTGAATATTCGCACATTTTTAAACATAAAAATGGTACAAAAATGCACGATTAAATTGAGAAATACCCTGAATATTCGCACATTTTTAACAGAAAAATGGTACAAAAATGCACGATTAAATTGAGAAATACCCTGAATATTCGCACATTTTTAACAGAAAAATGGTACAAAAATGCACGATTAAATTGAGAAATACCCTGAATATTCGCACATTTTTAACATAAAAATGGTACAAAAATGCACGATTAAATTGAGAAATACCCTGAATATTCGCACATTTTTAAACATAAAAATGGTACAAAAATGCACGATTAAATTGAGAAATACCCTGAATATTCGCACATTTTTAACAGAAAAATGGTACAAAAATGCACGATTAAATTGAGAAATACCCTGAATATTCGCACATTTTTAAACATAAAAATGGTACAAAAATGCACGATTAAATTGAGAAATACCCTGAATATTCGCACATTTTTAAACATAAAAATGGTACAAAAATGCACGATTAAATTGAGAAATACCCTGAATATTCGCACATTTTTAAACATTTTTAAACATAAAAATGGTACAAAAATGCACGATTAAATTGAGAAATACCCTGAATATTCGCACATTTTTAACAGAAAAATGGTACAAAAATGCACGATTAAATTGAGAAATACCCTGAATATTCGCACATTTTTAAACATAAAAATGGTACAAAAATGCACGATTAAATTGAGAAATACCCTGAATATTCGCACATTTTTAAACATAAAAATGGTACAAAAATGCACGATTAAATTGAGAAATACCCTGAATATTCGCACATTTTTAACAGAAAAATGGTACAAAAATGCACGATTAAATTGAGAAATACCCTGAATATTCGCACATTTTTAAACATTTTTAAACATAAAAATGGTACAAAAATGCACGATTAAATTGAGAAATACCCTGAATATTCGCACATTTTTAACATAAAAATGGTACAAAAATGCACGATTAAATTGAGAAATACCCTGAATAATCGCACATTTTTAAACATAAAAATGGTACAAAAATGCACGATTAAATTGAGAAATACCCTGAATATTCGCACATTTTTAAACATTTTTAAACATAAAAATGGTACAAAAATGCACGATTAAATTGAGAAATACCCTGAATATTCGCACATTTTTAACAGAAAAATGGTACAAAAATGCACGATTAAATTGAGAAATACCCTGAATATTCGCACATTTTTAAACATTTTTAAACATAAAAATGGTACAAAAATGCACGATTAAATTGAGAAATACCCTGAATATTCGCACATTTTTAACATAAAAATGGTACAAAAATGCACGATTAAATTGAGAAATACCCTGAATATTCGCACATTTTTAAACATAAAAATGGTACAAAAATGCACGATTAAATTGAGAAATACCCTGAATATTCGCACATTTTTAACATAAAAATGGTACAAAAATGCACGATTAAATTGAGAAATACCCTGAATATTCGCACATTTTTAAACATAAAAATGGTACAAAAATGCACGATTAAATTGAGAAATACCCTGAATATTCGCACATTTTTAAACATTTTTAAACATAAAAATGGTACAAAAATGCACGATTAAATTGAGAAATACCCTGAATATTCGCACATTTTTAAACATAAAAATGGTACAAAAATGCACGATTAAATTGAGAAATACCCTGAATATTCGCACATTTTTAAACATTTTTAAACATAAAAATGGTACAAAAATGCACGATTAAATTGAGAAATACCCTGAATATTCGCACATTTTTAACAGAAAAATGGTACAAAAATGCACGATTAAATTGAGAAATACCCTGAATATTCGCACATTTTTAACATAAAAATGGTACAAAAATGCACGATTAAATTGAGAAATACCCTGAATAATCGCACATTTTTAAACATAAAAATGGTACAAAAATGCACGATTAAATTGAGAAATACCCTGAATATTCGCACATTTTTAACAGAAAAATGGTACAAAAATGCACGATTAAATTGAGAAATACCCTGAATATTCGCACATTTTTAAACATAAAAATGGTACAAAAATGCACGATTAAATTGAGAAATACCCTGAATATTCGCACATTTTTAAACATAAAAATGGTACAAAAATGCACGATTAAATTGAGAAATACCCTGAATATTCGCACATTTTTAAACATTTTTAAACATAAAAATGGTACAAAAATGCACGATTAAATTGAGAAATACCCTGAATATTCGCACATTTTTAACATAAAAATGGTACAAAAATGCACGATTAAATTGAGAAATACCCTGAATATTCGCACATTTTTAAACATAAAAATGGTACAAAAATGCACGATTAAATTGAGAAATACCCTGAATATTCGCACATTTTTAACAGAAAAATGGTACAAAAATGCACGATTAAATTGAGAAATACCCTGAATATTCGCACATTTTTTAAACATAAAAATGGTACAAAAATGCACGATTAAATTGAGAAATACCCTGAATATTCGCACATTTTTAAACATAAAAATGGTACAAAAATGCACGATTAAATTGAGAAATACCCTGAATATTCGCACATTTTAACATTTTTAAACATAAAAATGGTACAAAAATGCACGATTAAATTGAGAAATACCCTGAATATTCGCACATTTTTAACATAAAAATGGTACAAAAATGCACGATTAAATTGAGAAATACCCTGAATAATCGCACATTTTTAAACATAAAAATGGTACAAAAATGCACGATTAAATTGAGAAATACCCTGAATATTCGCACATTTTTAAACATTTTTAAACATAAAAATGGTACAAAAATGCACGATTAAATTGAGAAATACCCTGAATATTCGCACATTTTTAACAGAAAAATGGTACAAAAATGCACGATTAAATTGAGAAACACCCTGAATATTCGCACATTTTTAAACATTTTAAACATAAAAATGGTACAAAAATGCACGATTAAATTGAGAAATACCCTGAATATTCGCACATTTTTAACATAAAAATGGTACAAAAATGCACGATTAAATTGAGAAATACCCTGAATATTCGCACATTTTTAAACATAAAAATGGTACAAAAATGCACGATTAAATTGAGAAATACCCTGAATATTCGCACATTTTTAAACATTTTTAAACATAAAATGGTACAAAAATGCACGATTAAATTGAGAAATACCCTGAATATTCGAGAAATACCCTGAATATTCGCACATTTTTAAACAGAAAAATGGTACAAAAATGCACGATTAAATTGAGAAATACCCTGAATATTCTCCCTTTTTTTACAGAGAAATGGTATAAAAATGCACGATTAAATTGAGAAATACCCTGAATATTCTCGCTTTTTTTACAGAAAAATGGTACAAAAATGCACGATTAAATTGAGAAATACCCTGAATATTCTCCCTTTTTTTACAGAGAAATGGTACAAAAATGCACGATTAAATTGAGAAATACCCTGAATATTCGCACATTTTTAAACATAAAAATGGTATAAAAATGCACGATTAAATTGAGAAATACCCTGAATATTCGCACATTTTTAAACATAAAAATGGTACAAAAATGCACGATTAAATTGAGAAATACCCTGAATATTCGCACATTTTTAAACATAAAAATGGTACAAAAATGCACGATTAAATTGAGAAATACCCTGAATATTCTCGCTTTTTTTACAGAAAAATGGTACAAAAATGCACGATTAAATTGAGAAATACCCTGAATATTCGCACATTTTTAAACATAAAAATGGTATAAAAATGCACGATTAAATTGAGAAATACCCTGAATATTCGCACATTTTTAAACAGAGAAATGGTACAAAAATGCACGATTAAATTGAGAAATACCCTGAATATTCGCACATTTTTAAACATAAAAATGGTACAAAAATGCACGATTAAATTGAGAAATACCCTGAATATTCTCGCTTTTTTTACAGAAAAATGGTACAAAAATGCACGATTAAATTGAGAAATACCCTGAATATTCTCGCTTTTTTTACAGAAAAATGGTACAAAAATGCACGATTAAATTGAGAAATACCCTGAATATTCTCGCTTTTTTTACAGAGAAAATGGTATAAAAATGCACGATTAAATTGAGAAATACCCTGAATATTCGCACATTTTTAAACATAAAAATGGTACAAAAATGCACGATTAAATTGAGAAATACCCTGAATATTCTCGCTTTTTTTACAGAAAAATGATACAAAAATGCACGATTAAATTGAGAAATACCCTGAATATTCGCACATTTTTAAACAGAGAAATGGTACAAAAATGCACGATTAAATTGAGAAATACCCTGAATATTCGCACATTTTTAAACATAAAAATGGTACAAAAATGCACGATTAAATTGAGAAATACCCTGAATATTCGCACATTTTTAAACAGAGAAATGGTACAAAAATGCACGATTAAATTGAGAAATACCCTGAATATTCGCACATTTTTAAACAGAGAAATGGTACAAAAATGCACGATTAAATTGAGAAATACCCTGAATATTCGCACATTTTTAAACAGAGAAATGGTACAAAAATGCACGATTAAATTGAGAAATACCCTGAATATTCGCACATTTTTAAACAGAGAAATGGTACAAAAATGCACGATTAAATTGAGAAATACCCTGAATATTCGCACATTTTTAAACATAAAAATGGTACAAAAATGCACGATTAAATTGAGAAATACCCTGAATATTCGCACATTTTTAAACAGAGAAATGGTACAAAAATGCACGATTAAATTGAGAAATACCCTGAATATTCGCACATTTTTAAACAGAGAAATGGTACAAAAATGCACGATTAAATTGAGAAATACCCTGAATATTCGCACATTTTTAAACATAAAAATGGTACAAAAATGCACGATTAAATTGAGAAATACCCTGAATATTCGCACATTTTTAAACAGAGAAATGGTACAAAAATGCACGATTAAATTGAGAAATACCCTGAATATTCGCACATTTTTAAACATAAAAATGGTACAAAAATGCACGATTAAATTGAGAAATACCCTGAATATTCGCACATTTTTAAACAGAGAAATGGTACAAAAATGCACGATTAAATTGAGAAATACCCTGAATATTCGCACATTTTTAAACAGAGAAAATGGTACAAAAATGCACGATTAAATTGAGAAATACCCTGAATATTCGCACATTTTTAAACATAAAAATGGTACAAAAATGCACGATTAAATTGAGAAATACCCTGAATATTCGCACATTTTTAAACAGAGAAATGGTACAAAAATGCACGATTAAATTGAGAAATACCCTGAATATTCTCGCTTTTTTTACAGAAAAATGGTACAAAAATGCACGATTAAATTGAGAAATACCCTGAATATTCGCACATTTTTAAACATAAAAATGGTACAAAAATGCACGATTAAATTGAGAAATACCCTGAATATTCTCGCTTTTTTTACAGAAAAATGGTACAAAAATGCACGATTAAATTGAGAAATACCCTGAATATTCGCACATTTTTAAACAGAGAAATGGTACAAAAATGCACGATTAAATTGAGAAATACCCTGAATATTCGCACATTTTTAAACATAAAAATGGTACAAAAATGCACGATTAAATTGAGAAATACCCTGAATATTCGCACATTTTTAAACAGAGAAATGGTACAAAAATGCACGATTAAATTGAGAAATACCCTGAATATTCGCACATTTTTAAACAGAGAAATGGTACAAAAATGCACGATTAAATTGAGAAATACCCTGAATATTCGCACATTTTTAAACAGAGAAATGGTACAAAAATGCACGATTAAATTGAGAAATACCCTGAATATTCGCACATTTTTAAACAGAGAAATGGTACAAAAATGCACGATTAAATTGAGAAATACCCTGAATATTCGCACATTTTTAAACATAAAAATGGTACAAAAATGCACGATTAAATTGAGAAATACCCTGAATATTCGCACATTTTTAAACAGAGAAATGGTACAAAAATGCACGATTAAATTGAGAAATACCCTGAATATTCGCACATTTTTAAACATAAAAATGGTACAAAAATGCACGATTAAATTGAGAAATACCCTGAATATTCGCACATTTTTAAACAGAGAAATGGTACAAAAATGCACGATTAAATTGAGAAATACCCTGAATATTCGCACATTTTTAAACAGAGAAATGGTACAAAAATGCACGATTAAATTGAGAAATACCCTGAATATTCGCACATTTTTAAACATAAAAATGGTACAAAAATGCACGATTAAATTGAGAAATACCCTGAATATTCGCACATTTTTAAACATAGAAATGGTACAAAAATGCACGATTAAATTGAGAAATACCCTGAATATTCGCACATTTTTAAACAGAGAAATGGTACAAAAATGCACGATTAAATTGAGAAATACCCTGAATATTCGCACATTTTTAAACAGAGAAATGGTACAAAAATGCACGATTAAATTGAGAAATACCCTGAATATTCGCACATTTTTAAACAGAGAAATGGTACAAAAATGCACGATTAAATTGAGAAATACCCTGAATATTCGCACATTTTTAAACATAAAAATGGTACAAAAATGCACGATTAAATTGAGAAATACCCTGAATATTCGCACATTTTTAAACAGAGAAATGGTACAAAAATGCACGATTAAATTGAGAAATACCCTGAATATTCGCACATTTTTAAACAGAGAAAATGGTACAAAAATGCACGATTAAATTGAGAAATACCCTGAATATTCGCACATTTTTAAACAGAGAAATGGTACAAAAATGCACGATTAAATTGAGAAATACCCTGAATATTCGCACATTTTTAAACAGAGAAATGGTACAAAAATGCACGATTAAATTGAGAAATACCCTGAATATTCGCACATTTTTAAACATAGAAATGGTACAAAAATGCACGATTAAATTGAGAAATACCCTGAATATTCGCACATTTTTAAACATAAAAATGGTACAAAAATGCACGATTAAATTGAGAAATACCCTGAATATTCGCACATTTTTAAACAGAGAAATGGTACAAAAATGCACGATTAAATTGAGAAATACCCTGAATATTCGCACATTTTTAAACATAAAAATGGTACAAAAATGCACGATTAAATTGAGAAATACCCTGAATATTCGCACATTTTTAAACATAAAAATGGTACAAAAATGCACGATTAAATTGAGAAATACCCTGAATATTCGCACATTTTTAAACAGAGAAATGGTACAAAAATGCACGATTAAATTGAGAAATACCCTGAATATTCGCACATTTTTAAACAGAGAAATGGTACAAAAATGCACGATTAAATTGAGAAATACCCTGAATATTCGCACATTTTTAAACATAAAAATGGTACAAAAATGCACGATTAAATTGAGAAATACCCTGAATATTCGCACATTTTTAAACAGAGAAATGGTACAAAAATGCACGATTAAATTGAGAAATACCCTGAATATTCGCACATTTTTAAACAGAGAAATGGTACAAAAATGCACGATTAAATTGAGAAATACCCTGAATATTCGCACATTTTTAAACATAAAAATGGTACAAAAATGCACGATTAAATTGAGAAATACCCTGAATATTCGCACATTTTTAAACAGAGAAATGGTACAAAAATGCACGATTAAATTGAGAAATACCCTGAATATTCGCACATTTTTAAACAGAGAAATGGTACAAAAATGCACGATTAAATTGAGAAATACCCTGAATATTCGCACATTTTTAAACATAAAATGGTACAAAAATGCACGATTAAATTGAGAAATACCCTGAATATTCGCACATTTTTAAACAGAGAAATGGTACAAAAATGCACGATTAAATTGAGAAATACCCTGAATATTCGCACATTTTTAAACATAAAAATGGTACAAAAATGCACGATTAAATTGAGAAATACCCTGAATATTCGCACATTTTTAAACATAAAAATGGTACAAAAATGCACGATTAAATTGAGAAATACCCTGAATATTCGCACATTTTTAAACATAAAAATGGTACAAAAATGCACGATTAAATTGAGAAATACCCTGAATATTCGCACATTTTTAAACATAAAAATGGTACAAAAATGCACGATTAATTGAGAAATACCCTGAATATTCGCACATTTTTAAACATAAAAATGGTACAAAAATGCACGATTAAATTGAGAAATACCCTGAATATTCGCACATTTTTAAACATAAAAATGGTACAAAAATGCACGATTAAATTGAGAAATACCCTGAATATTCGCACATTTTTAAACAGAGAAATGGTACAAAAATGCACGATTAAATTGAGAAATACCCTGAATATTCGCACATTTTTAAACAGAGAAATGGTACAAAAATGCACGATTAAATTGAGAAATACCCTGAATATTCGCACATTTTTAAACAGAGAAATGGTACAAAAATGCACGATTAAATTGAGAAATACCCTGAATATTCGCACATTTTTAAACAGAGAAATGGTACAAAAATGCACGATTAAATTGAGAAATACCCTGAATATTCGCACATTTTTAAACATAGAAAATGGTACAAAAATGCACGATTAAATTGAGAAATACCCTGAATATTCGCACATTTTTAAACATAGAAATGGTACAAAAATGCACGATTAAATTGAGAAATACCCTGAATATTCGCACATTTTTAAACAGAGAAATGGTACAAAAATGCACGATTAAATTGAGAAATACCCTGAATATTCGCACATTTTTAAACAGAGAAATGGTACAAAAATGCACGATTAAATTGAGAAATACCCTGAATATTCGCACATTTTTAAACATAAAATGGTACAAAAATGCACGATTAAATTGAGAAATACCCTGAATATTCGCACATTTTTAAACAGAGAAATGGTACAAAAATGCACGATTAAATTGAGAAATACCCTGAATATTCGCACATTTTTAAACAGAGAAATGGTACAAAAATGCACGATTAAATTGAGAAATACCCTGAATATTCGCACATTTTTAAACATAAAAATGGTACAAAAATGCACGATTAAATTGAGAAATACCCTGAATATTCGCACATTTTTAAACAGAGAAATGGTACAAAAATGCACGATTAAATTGAGAAATACCCTGAATATTCGCACATTTTTAAACATAAAAATGGTACAAAAATGCACGATTAAATTGAGAAATACCCTGAATATTCGCACATTTTTAAACAGAGAAAATGGTACAAAAATGCACGATTAAATTGAGAAATACCCTGAATATTCGCACATTTTTAAACAGAGAAATGGTACAAAAATGCACGATTAAATTGAGAAATACCCTGAATATTCGCACATTTTTAAACATAGAAATGGTACAAAAATGCACGATTAAATTGAGAATTACCCTGAATATTCGCACATTTTTAAACAGAGAAAATGGTACAAAAATGCACGATTAAATTGAGAAATACCCTGAATATTCGCACATTTTTAAACATAAAATGGTACAAAAATGCACGATTAAATTGAGAATACCCTGAATATTCGCACATTTTTAAACAGAGAAATGGTACAAAAATGCACGATTAAATTGAGAATTACCCTGAATATTCGCACATTTTTAAACAGAGAAATGGTACAAAAATGCACGATTAAATTGAGAAATACCCTGAATATTCGCACATTTTTAAACAGAGAAATGGTACAAAAATGCACGATTAAATTGAGAAATACCCTGAATATTCGCACATTTTTAAACATAAAAATGGTACAAAAATGCACGATTAAATTGAGAATTACCCTGAATATTCGCACATTTTTAAACAGAGAAATGGTACAAAAATGCACGATTAAATTGAGAAATACCCTGAATATTCGCACATTTTTAAACAGAGAAATGGTACAAAAATGCACGATTAAATTGAGAATTACCCTGAATATTCGCACATTTTTAAACAGAGAAATGGTACAAAAATGCACGATTAAATTGAGAAATACCCTGAATATTCGCACATTTTTAAACAGAGAAATGGTACAAAAATGCACGATTAAATTGAGAAATACCCTGAATATTCGCACATTTTTAAACATAAAAATGATACAAAAATGCACGATTAAATTGAGAATTACCCTGAATATTCGCACATTTTTAAACAGAGAAATGGTACAAAAATGCACGATTAAATTGAGAAATACCCTGAATATTCGCACATTTTTAAACATAAAAATGGTACAAAAATGCACGATTAAATTGAGAATTACCCTGAATATTCGCACATTTTTAAACAGAGAAATGGTAC
>OZ010618.1:19634749-19783952 GCA_963932285.1 Caenorhabditis macrosperma
AAACAGAAAAATGGTACAAAAATGCACGATTAAATTGAGAAATACCCTGAATATTCGCACATTTTTAAACAGAAAAATGGTACAAAAATGCACGATTAAATTGAGAAATACCCTGAATATTCGCACATTTTTAAACAGAAAAATGGTACAAAAATGCACGATTAAATTGAGAAATACCCTGAATATTCGCACATTTTTAAACAGAAAAATGGTACAAAAATGCACGATTAAATTGAGAAATACCCTGAATATTCGCACATTTTTAAACAGAAAAATGGTACAAAAATGCACGATTAAATTGAGAAATACCCTGAATATTCGCACATTTTTAAACAGAAAAATGGTACAAAAATGCACGATTAAATTGAGAAATACCCTGAATATTCGCACATTTTTAAACAGAAAAATGGTACAAAAATGCACGATTAAATTGAGAAATACCCTGAATATTCGCACATTTTTAAACAGAAAAATGGTACAAAAATGCACGATTAAATTGAGAAATACCCTGAATATTCTCGCTTTTTTTACAGAAAAATGGTACAAAAATGCACGATTAAATTGAGAAATACCCTGAATATTCGCACATTTTTAAACATAAAAATGATACAAAAATGCACGATTAAATTGAGAAATACCCTGAATATTCGCACATTTTTAAACATAAAAATGGTACAAAAATGCACGATTAAATTGAGAAATACCCTGAATATTCTCGCTTTTTTTACAGAAAAATGGTACAAAAATGCACGATTAAATTGAGAAATACCCTGAATATTCGCACATTTTTAAACATAAAAATGATACAAAAATGCACGATTAAATTGAGAAATACCCTGAATATTCGCACATTTTTAAACAGAAAAATGGTACAAAAATGCACGATTAAATTGAGAAATACCCTGAATATTCGCACATTTTTAAACAGAAAAATGGTACAAAAATGCACGATTAAATTGAGAAATACCCTGAATATTCGCACATTTTTAAACAGAAAAATGGTACAAAAATGCACGATTAAATTGAGAAATACCCTGAATATTCGCACATTTTTAAACATAAAAATGGTACAAAAATGCACGATTAAATTGAGAAATACCCTGAATATTCTCGCTTTTTTTACAGAAAAATGGTACAAAAATGCACGATTAAATTGAGAAATACCCTGAATATTCGCACATTTTTAAACATAAAAATGGTACAAAAATGCACGATTAAATTGAGAAATACCCTGAATATTCGCACATTTTTAAACATAAAAATGATACAAAAATGCACGATTAAATTGAGAAATACCCTGAATATTCGCACATTTTTAAACAGAAAAATGGTACAAAAATGCACGATTAAATTGAGAAATACCCTGAATATTCGCACATTTTTAAACATAAAAATGGTACAAAAATGCACGATTAAATTGAGAAATACCCTGAATATTCGCACATTTTTAAACATAAAAATGATACAAAAATGCACGATTAAATTGAGAAATACCCTGAATATTCGCACATTTTTAAACATAAAAATGATACAAAAATGCACGATTAAATTGAGAAATACCCTGAATATTCGCACATTTTCAAACATAAAAATGGTACAAAAATGCACGATTAAATTGAGAAATACCCTGAATATTCGCACATTTTTAAACATAAAAATGATACAAAAATGCACGATTAAATTGAGAAATACCCTGAATATTCGCACATTTTTAAACATAAAAATGGTACAAAAATGCACGATTAAATTGAGAAATACCCTGAATATTCGCACATTTTTAAACATAAAAATGGTACAAAAATGCACGATTAAATTGAGAAATACCCTGAATATTCGCACATTTTTAAACATAAAAATGATACAAAAATGCACGATTAAATTGAGAAATACCCTGAATATTCGCACATTTTTAAACAGAAAAATGGTACAAAAATGCACGATTAAATTGAGAAATACCCTGAATATTCGCACATTTTTAAACATAAAAATGGTACAAAAATGCACGATTAAATTGAGAAATACCCTGAATATTCGCACATTTTTAAACATAAAAATGGTACAAAAATGCACGATTAAATTGAGAAATACCCTGAATATTCGCACATTTTTAAACATAAAAATGGTACAAAAATGCACGATTAAATTGAGAAATACCCTGAATATTCGCACATTTTTAAACATAAAAATGATACAAAAATGCACGATTAAATTGAGAAATACCCTGAATATTCGCACATTTTTAAACATAAAAATGATACAAAAATGCACGATTAAATTGAGAAATACCCTGAATATTCGCACATTTTTAAACAGAAAAATGGTACAAAAATGCACGATTAAATTGAGAAATACCCTGAATATTCGCACATTTTTAAACATAAAAATGGTACAAAAATGCACGATTAAATTGAGAAATACCCTGAATATTCGCACATTTTTAAACATAAAAATGATACAAAAATGCACGATTAAATTGAGAAATACCCTGAATATTCGCACATTTTTAAACATAAAAATGATACAAAAATGCACGATTAAATTGAGAAATACCCTGAATATTCGCACATTTTTAAACATAAAAATGGTACAAAAATGCACGATTAAATTGAGAAATACCCTGAATATTCGCACATTTTTAAACATAAAAATGATACAAAAATGCACGATTAAATTGAGAAATACCCTGAATATTCGCACATTTTTAAACATAAAAATGGTACAAAAATGCACGATTAAATTGAGAAATACCCTGAATATTCGCACATTTTTAAACATAAAAATGGTACAAAAATGCACGATTAAATTGAGAAATACCCTGAATATTCGCACATTTTTAAACATAAAAATGATACAAAAATGCACGATTAAATTGAGAAATACCCTGAATATTCGCACATTTTTAAACATAAAAATGGTACAAAAATGCACGATTAAATTGAGAAATACCCTGAATATTCGCACATTTTTAAACATAAAAATGGTACAAAAATGCACGATTAAATTGAGAAATACCCTGAATATTCGCACATTTTTAAACATAAAAATGATACAAAAATGCACGATTAAATTGAGAAATACCCTGAATATTCGCACATTTTTAAACAGAAAAATGGTACAAAAATGCACGATTAAATTGAGAAATACCCTGAATATTCGCACATTTTTAAACATAAAAATGATACAAAAATGCACGATTAAATTGAGAAATACCCTGAATATTCGCACATTTTTAAACATAAAAATGATACAAAAATGCACGATTAAATTGAGAAATACCCTGAATATTCGCACATTTTTAAACAGAAAAATGGTACAAAAATGCACGATTAAATTGAGAAATACCCTGAATATTCGCACATTTTTAAACATAAAAATGGTACAAAAATGCACGATTAAATTGAGAAATACCCTGAATATTCGCACATTTTTAAACAGAAAAATGGTACAAAAATGCACGATTAAATTGAGAAATACCCTGAATATTCGCACATTTTTAAACATAAAAATGGTACAAAAATGCACGATTAAATTGAGAAATACCCTGAATATTCGCACATTTTTAAACATAAAAATGGTACAAAAATGCACGATTAAATTGAGAAATACCCTGAATATTCGCACATTTTTAAACATAAAAATGATACAAAAATGCACGATTAAATTGAGAAATACCCTGAATATTCGCACATTTTTAAACATAAAAATGATACAAAAATGCACGATTAAATTGAGAAATACCCTGAATATTCGCACATTTTTAAACAGAAAAATGGTACAAAAATGCACGATTAAATTGAGAAATACCCTGAATATTCGCACATTTTTAAACATAAAAATGGTACAAAAATGCACGATTAAATTGAGAAATACCCTGAATATTCGCACATTTTTAAACATAAAAATGGTACAAAAATGCACGATTAAATTGAGAAATACCCTGAATATTCGCACATTTTTAAACATAAAAATGATACAAAAATGCACGATTAAATTGAGAAATACCCTGAATATTCGCACATTTTTAAACATAAAAATGATACAAAAATGCACGATTAAATTGAGAAATACCCTGAATATTCGCACATTTTTAAACATAAAAATGGTACAAAAATGCACGATTAAATTGAGAAATACCCTGAATATTCGCACATTTTTAAACATAAAAATGGTACAAAAATGCACGATTAAATTGAGAAATACCCTGAATATTCGCACATTTTTAAACATAAAAATGATACAAAAATGCACGATTAAATTGAGAAATACCCTGAATATTCGCACATTTTTAAACATAAAAATGGTACAAAAATGCACGATTAAATTGAGAAATACCCTGAATATTCGCACATTTTTAAACAGAAAAATGGTACAAAAATGCACGATTAAATTGAGAAATACCCTGAATATTCGCACATTTTTAAACAGAAAAATGGTACAAAAATGCACGATTAAATTGAGAAATACCCTGAATATTCGCACATTTTTAAACAGAAAAATGGTACAAAAATGCACGATTAAATTGAGAAATACCCTGAATATTCGCACATTTTTAAACAGAAAAATGGTACAAAAATGCACGATTAAATTGAGAAATACCCTGAATATTCGCACATTTTTAAACAGAAAAATGGTACAAAAATGCACGATTAAATTGAGAAATACCCTGAATATTCGCACATTTTTAAACAGAAAAATGGTACAAAAATGCACGATTAAATTGAGAAATACCCTGAATATTCGCACATTTTTAAACAGAAAAATGGTACAAAAATGCACGATTAAATTGAGAAATACCCTGAATATTCGCACATTTTTAAACAGAAAAATGGTACAAAAATGCACGATTAAATTGAGAAATACCCTGAATATTCGCACATTTTTAAACAGAAAAATGGTACAAAAATGCACGATTAAATTGAGAAATACCCTGAATATTCGCACATTTTTAAACAGAAAAATGGTACAAAAATGCACGATTAAATTGAGAAATACCCTGAATATTCGCACATTTTTAAACAGAAAAATGGTACAAAAATGCACGATTAAATTGAGAAATACCCTGAATATTCGCACATTTTTAAACAGAAAAATGGTACAAAAATGCACGATTAAATTGAGAAATACCCTGAATATTCTCGCTTTTTTTACAGAAAAATGGTACAAAAATGCACGATTAAATTGAGAAATACCCTGAATATTCGCACATTTTTAAACATAAAAATGATACAAAAATGCACGATTAAATTGAGAAATACCCTGAATATTCGCACATTTTTAAACATAAAAATGGTACAAAAATGCACGATTAAATTGAGAAATACCCTGAATATTCTCGCTTTTTTTACAGAAAAATGGTACAAAAATGCACGATTAAATTGAGAAATACCCTGAATATTCGCACATTTTTAAACATAAAAATGATACAAAAATGCACGATTAAATTGAGAAATACCCTGAATATTCGCACATTTTTAAACATAAAAATGGTACAAAAATGCACGATTAAATTGAGAAATACCCTGAATATTCGCACATTTTTAAACATAAAAATGATACAAAAATGCACGATTAAATTGAGAAATACCCTGAATATTCGCACATTTTTAAACATAAAAATGGTACAAAAATGCACGATTAAATTGAGAAATACCCTGAATATTCGCACATTTTTAAACATAAAAATGGTACAAAAATGCACGATTAAATTGAGAAATACCCTGAATATTCGCACATTTTTAAACATAAAAATGGTACAAAAATGCACGATTAAATTGAGAAATACCCTGAATATTCGCACATTTTTAAACAGAAAAATGGTACAAAAATGCACGATTAAATTGAGAAATACCCTGAATATTCGCACATTTTTAAACAGAAAAATGGTACAAAAATGCACGATTAAATTGAGAAATACCCTGAATATTCGCACATTTTTAAACAGAAAAATGGTACAAAAATGCACGATTAAATTGAGAAATACCCTGAATATTCGCACATTTTTAAACAGAAAAATGGTACAAAAATGCACGATTAAATTGAGAAATACCCTGAATATTCGCACATTTTTAAACAGAAAAATGGTACAAAAATGCACGATTAAATTGAGAAATACCCTGAATATTCGCACATTTTTAAACAGAAAAATGGTACAAAAATGCACGATTAAATTGAGAAATACCCTGAATATTCTCGCTTTTTTTACAGAAAAATGGTACAAAAATGCACGATTAAATTGAGAAATACCCTGAATATTCGCACATTTTTAAACATAAAAATGATACAAAAATGCACGATTAAATTGAGAAATACCCTGAATATTCGCACATTTTTAAACATAAAAATGGTACAAAAATGCACGATTAAATTGAGAAATACCCTGAATATTCTCGCTTTTTTTACAGAAAAATGGTACAAAAATGCACGATTAAATTGAGAAATACCCTGAATATTCGCACATTTTTAAACATAAAAATGATACAAAAATGCACGATTAAATTGAGAAATACCCTGAATATTCGCACATTTTTAAACATAAAAATGATACAAAAATGCACGATTAAATTGAGAAATACCCTGAATATTCGCACATTTTTAAACATAAAAATGGTACAAAAATGCACGATTAAATTGAGAAATACCCTGAATATTCGCACATTTTTAAACATAAAAATGGTACAAAAATGCACGATTAAATTGAGAAATACCCTGAATATTCGCACATTTTTAAACATAAAAATGGTACAAAAATGCACGATTAAATTGAGAAATACCCTGAATATTCGCACATTTTTAAACAGAAAAATGGTACAAAAATGCACGATTAAATTGAGAAATACCCTGAATATTCGCACATTTTTAAACAGAAAAATGGTACAAAAATGCACGATTAAATTGAGAAATACCCTGAATATTCGCACATTTTTAAACAGAAAAATGGTACAAAAATGCACGATTAAATTGAGAAATACCCTGAATATTCTCGCTTTTTTTACAGAAAAATGGTACAAAAATGCACGATTAAATTGAGAAATACCCTGAATATTCGCACATTTTTAAACATAAAAATGATACAAAAATGCACGATTAAATTGAGAAATACCCTGAATATTCGCACATTTTTAAACATAAAAATGATACAAAAATGCACGATTAAATTGAGAAATACCCTGAATATTCGCACATTTTTAAACATAAAAATGGTACAAAAATGCACGATTAAATTGAGAAATACCCTGAATATTCTCGCTTTTTTTACAGAAAAATGGTACAAAAATGCACGATTAAATTGAGAAATACCCTGAATATTCGCACATTTTTAAACATAAAAATGATACAAAAATGCACGATTAAATTGAGAAATACCCTGAATATTCGCACATTTTTAAACATAAAAATGATACAAAAATGCACGATTAAATTGAGAAATACCCTGAATATTCGCACATTTTTAAACATAAAAATGGTACAAAAATGCACGATTAAATTGAGAAATACCCTGAATATTCGCACATTTTTAAACATAAAAATGGTACAAAAATGCACGATTAAATTGAGAAATACCCTGAATATTCGCACATTTTTAAACATAAAAATGGTACAAAAATGCACGATTAAATTGAGAAATACCCTGAATATTCGCACATTTTTAAACAGAAAAATGGTACAAAAATGCACGATTAAATTGAGAAATACCCTGAATATTCGCACATTTTTAAACAGAAAAATGGTACAAAAATGCACGATTAAATTGAGAAATACCCTGAATATTCGCACATTTTTAAACAGAAAAATGGTACAAAAATGCACGATTAAATTGAGAAATACCCTGAATATTCGCACATTTTTAAACATAAAAATGATACAAAAATGCACGATTAAATTGAGAAATACCCTGAATATTCGCACATTTTTAAACATAAAAATGGTACAAAAATGCACGATTAAATTGAGAAATACCCTGAATATTCGCACATTTTTAAACATAAAAATGATACAAAAATGCACGATTAAATTGAGAAATACCCTGAATATTCGCACATTTTTAAACATAAAAATGGTACAAAAATGCACGATTAAATTGAGAAATACCCTGAATATTCGCACATTTTTAAACATAAAAATGATACAAAAATGCACGATTAAATTGAGAAATACCCTGAATATTCGCACATTTTTAAACATAAAAATGGTACAAAAATGCACGATTAAATTGAGAAATACCCTGAATATTCGCACATTTTTAAACATAAAAATGATACAAAAATGCACGATTAAATTGAGAAATACCCTGAATATTCGCACATTTTTAAACAGAAAAATGGTACAAAAATGCACGATTAAATTGAGAAATACCCTGAATATTCGCACATTTTTAAACAGAAAAATGGTACAAAAATGCACGATTAAATTGAGAAATACCCTGAATATTCGCACATTTTTAAACAGAAAAATGGTACAAAAATGCACGATTAAATTGAGAAATACCCTGAATATTCGCACATTTTTAAACAGAAAAATGGTACAAAAATGCACGATTAAATTGAGAAATACCCTGAATATTCGCACATTTTTAAACAGAAAAATGGTACAAAAATGCACGATTAAATTGAGAAATACCCTGAATATTCGCACATTTTTAAACAGAAAAATGGTACAAAAATGCACGATTAAATTGAGAAATACCCTGAATATTCGCACATTTTTAAACAGAAAAATGGTACAAAAATGCACGATTAAATTGAGAAATACCCTGAATATTCGCACATTTTTAAACAGAAAAATGGTACAAAAATGCACGATTAAATTGAGAAATACCCTGAATATTCGCACATTTTTAAACAGAAAAATGGTACAAAAATGCACGATTAAATTGAAAAATACCCTGAATATTCGCACATTTTTAAACAGAAAAATGGTACAAAAATGCACGATTAAATTGAGAAATACCCTGAATATTCGCACATTTTTAAACAGAAAAATGGTACAAAAATGCACGATTAAATTGAGAAATACCCTGAATATTCGCACATTTTTAAACAGAAAAATGGTACAAAAATGCACGATTAAATTGAGAAATACCCTGAATATTCGCACATTTTTAAACAGAAAAATGGTACAAAAATGCACGATTAAATTGAGAAATACCCTGAATATTCGCACATTTTTAAACAGAAAAATGGTACAAAAATGCACGATTAAATTGAGAAATACCCTGAATATTCTCGCTTTTTTTACAGAAAAATGGTACAAAAATGCACGATTAAATTGAGAAATACCCTGAATATTCGCACATTTTTAAACATAAAAATGATACAAAAATGCACGATTAAATTGAGAAATACCCTGAATATTCGCACATTTTTAAACATAAAAATGGTACAAAAATGCACGATTAAATTGAGAAATACCCTGAATATTCTCGCTTTTTTTACAGAAAAATGGTACAAAAATGCACGATTAAATTGAGAAATACCCTGAATATTCGCACATTTTTAAACATAAAAATGATACAAAAATGCACGATTAAATTGAGAAATACCCTGAATATTCGCACATTTTTAAACATAAAAATGGTACAAAAATGCACGATTAAATTGAGAAATACCCTGAATATTCGCACATTTTTAAACATAAAAATGATACAAAAATGCACGATTAAATTGAGAAATACCCTGAATATTCGCACATTTTTAAACATAAAAATGGTACAAAAATGCACGATTAAATTGAGAAATACCCTGAATATTCGCACATTTTTAAACATAAAAATGGTACAAAAATGCACGATTAAATTGAGAAATACCCTGAATATTCGCACATTTTTAAACATAAAAATGGTACAAAAATGCACGATTAAATTGAGAAATACCCTGAATATTCGCACATTTTTAAACAGAAAAATGGTACAAAAATGCACGATTAAATTGAGAAATACCCTGAATATTCGCACATTTTTAAACAGAAAAATGGTACAAAAATGCACGATTAAATTGAGAAATACCCTGAATATTCGCACATTTTTAAACAGAAAAATGGTACAAAAATGCACGATTAAATTGAGAAATACCCTGAATATTCGCACATTTTTAAACAGAAAAATGGTACAAAAATGCACGATTAAATTGAGAAATACCCTGAATATTCGCACATTTTTAAACAGAAAAATGGTACAAAAATGCACGATTAAATTGAGAAATACCCTGAATATTCGCACATTTTTAAACAGAAAAATGGTACAAAAATGCACGATTAAATTGAGAAATACCCTGAATATTCTCGCTTTTTTTACAGAAAAATGGTACAAAAATGCACGATTAAATTGAGAAATACCCTGAATATTCGCACATTTTTAAACATAAAAATGATACAAAAATGCACGATTAAATTGAGAAATACCCTGAATATTCGCACATTTTTAAACATAAAAATGGTACAAAAATGCACGATTAAATTGAGAAATACCCTGAATATTCTCGCTTTTTTTACAGAAAAATGGTACAAAAATGCACGATTAAATTGAGAAATACCCTGAATATTCGCACATTTTTAAACATAAAAATGATACAAAAATGCACGATTAAATTGAGAAATACCCTGAATATTCGCACATTTTTAAACATAAAAATGATACAAAAATGCACGATTAAATTGAGAAATACCCTGAATATTCGCACATTTTTAAACATAAAAATGGTACAAAAATGCACGATTAAATTGAGAAATACCCTGAATATTCGCACATTTTTAAACATAAAAATGGTACAAAAATGCACGATTAAATTGAGAAATACCCTGAATATTCGCACATTTTTAAACATAAAAATGGTACAAAAATGCACGATTAAATTGAGAAATACCCTGAATATTCGCACATTTTTAAACAGAAAAATGGTACAAAAATGCACGATTAAATTGAGAAATACCCTGAATATTCGCACATTTTTAAACAGAAAAATGGTACAAAAATGCACGATTAAATTGAGAAATACCCTGAATATTCGCACATTTTTAAACAGAAAAATGGTACAAAAATGCACGATTAAATTGAGAAATACCCTGAATATTCTCGCTTTTTTTACAGAAAAATGGTACAAAAATGCACGATTAAATTGAGAAATACCCTGAATATTCGCACATTTTTAAACATAAAAATGATACAAAAATGCACGATTAAATTGAGAAATACCCTGAATATTCGCACATTTTTAAACATAAAAATGATACAAAAATGCACGATTAAATTGAGAAATACCCTGAATATTCGCACATTTTTAAACATAAAAATGGTACAAAAATGCACGATTAAATTGAGAAATACCCTGAATATTCTCGCTTTTTTTACAGAAAAATGGTACAAAAATGCACGATTAAATTGAGAAATACCCTGAATATTCGCACATTTTTAAACATAAAAATGATACAAAAATGCACGATTAAATTGAGAAATACCCTGAATATTCGCACATTTTTAAACATAAAAATGATACAAAAATGCACGATTAAATTGAGAAATACCCTGAATATTCGCACATTTTTAAACATAAAAATGGTACAAAAATGCACGATTAAATTGAGAAATACCCTGAATATTCGCACATTTTTAAACATAAAAATGGTACAAAAATGCACGATTAAATTGAGAAATACCCTGAATATTCGCACATTTTTAAACATAAAAATGGTACAAAAATGCACGATTAAATTGAGAAATACCCTGAATATTCGCACATTTTTAAACAGAAAAATGGTACAAAAATGCACGATTAAATTGAGAAATACCCTGAATATTCGCACATTTTTAAACAGAAAAATGGTACAAAAATGCACGATTAAATTGAGAAATACCCTGAATATTCGCACATTTTTAAACAGAAAAATGGTACAAAAATGCACGATTAAATTGAGAAATACCCTGAATATTCGCACATTTTTAAACAGAAAAATGGTACAAAAATGCACGATTAAATTGAGAAATACCCTGAATATTCGCACATTTTTAAACAGAAAAATGGTACAAAAATGCACGATTAAATTGAGAAATACCCTGAATATTCGCACATTTTTAAACAGAAAAATGGTACAAAAATGCACGATTAAATTGAGAAATACCCTGAATATTCGCACATTTTTAAACAGAAAAATGGTACAAAAATGCACGATTAAATTGAGAAATACCCTGAATATTCGCACATTTTTAAACAGAAAAATGGTACAAAAATGCACGATTAAATTGAGAAATACCCTGAATATTCGCACATTTTTAAACAGAAAAATGGTACAAAAATGCACGATTAAATTGAGAAATACCCTGAATATTCGCACATTTTTAAACAGAAAAATGGTACAAAAATGCACGATTAAATTGAGAAATACCCTGAATATTCGCACATTTTTAAACAGAAAAATGGTACAAAAATGCACGATTAAATTGAGAAATACCCTGAATATTCGCACATTTTTAAACAGAAAAATGGTACAAAAATGCACGATTAAATTGAGAAATACCCTGAATATTCGCACATTTTTAAACAGAAAAATGGTACAAAAATGCACGATTAAATTGAGAAATACCCTGAATATTCTCGCTTTTTTTACAGAAAAATGGTACAAAAATGCACGATTAAATTGAGAAATACCCTGAATATTCGCACATTTTTAAACATAAAAATGATACAAAAATGCACGATTAAATTGAGAAATACCCTGAATATTCGCACATTTTTAAACATAAAAATGGTACAAAAATGCACGATTAAATTGAGAAATACCCTGAATATTCTCGCTTTTTTTACAGAAAAATGGTACAAAAATGCACGATTAAATTGAGAAATACCCTGAATATTCGCACATTTTTAAACATAAAAATGATACAAAAATGCACGATTAAATTGAGAAATACCCTGAATATTCGCACATTTTTAAACATAAAAATGGTACAAAAATGCACGATTAAATTGAGAAATACCCTGAATATTCGCACATTTTTAAACATAAAAATGGTACAAAAATGCACGATTAAATTGAGAAATACCCTGAATATTCGCACATTTTTAAACATAAAAATGGTACAAAAATGCACGATTAAATTGAGAAATACCCTGAATATTCGCACATTTTTAAACATAAAAATGATACAAAAATGCACGATTAAATTGAGAAATACCCTGAATATTCGCACATTTTTAAACATAAAAATGGTACAAAAATGCACGATTAAATTGAGAAATACCCTGAATATTCGCACATTTTTAAACATAAAAATGGTACAAAAATGCACGATTACTTACTTACTTACTTAGTTACTTAGACGATCCGTAGTTCGCCGTGGTGGCGCGGATCACAGCTTTCCATGTTGGGCGATCTCTGGCCAGAGTCGTCCAGTTTGTTGTTAGTTGGTTGTCGTCGTCCCGGACAGACAGGTCCTTCTTCATCATGTCGGCCCAGCGCATCGGCGGACGTCCTCTTGGGCGTTTCCAGTCTCTCGGGTACCAGTGAAGTGTGCTTGTCGTCCAGCGGTCGTCCGTTCTCCTTGCAACGTGGCCAGCCCATTCCAGTTTTCGTCTCATCACGTGCTTCAGCGGGTCCTTGACTTGCGAGAGCTTCCTCATGTCTTCGCGGTGGAGATCTCTTGAGCGTTGCTCGGTCAGAGTGATCCCGACGATCCTTCGTTCCAGAGCAGCGTGGGTAATTCGGATTCGTTCGAGATGGGCTTTCGTTGGTGACCACGTTTCTGCGGCGTAGCAGAGTGCAGGTAGGACGGTCGTGTCGAACAGATTTGCTCGGGTTTTCGGGTCGGCGATCAGGTCGGACGCTCTTTGGATAGTTCCTAGGGCCGCCCAAGCTGATCTTCTCCTTCGGTGTAGTTCTGGGAGCAACTCGTTGTTCTTGTTCAGGTTCCGCCCGAGGTAGACGTACTCATCACACTCGTCGATCGGAGCTCCATTCGCGTAGACGGCGGTTGTTGGAGCTGATGGATTGCGCAAGCATTTTGTCTTCGACTCGTTGATCTCTAGCCCAACTTTCCTGCTTTCGGCGATGAGTTCGTTGAGCATTTTGGACGCTTCCAGTGGGCAGTGTGAGATCAGGACGACGTCATCTGCGAAACGAAGATGGTTGATGTTCTTTCCATCGATCGGCACTCCGTGGTCGTCCCAGTCGAGATTCCTGAAGACGGTTTCGAGTGTCGCTGAGAAGAGATTCGGGGAGATCGGATCTCCCTGGCGAACGCCTCTGCTGATCGGAACCTTCACTGCCGTGTGGAACGGAGTGATGTCGGTGGAGCAGTTCTTGTAGCAGAGTTTCAGCACGTCGATATAGGTTCTGTCTACATTTTGGTCTTCTAGGCTTGACCAGATGGAGTCGGGTTCGATGCAATCGAACGCCTTCTTGAAGTCGACGAAGATGAGAACCAGCGGCATGTGGTGTTCTCTTCCTGCTTCCAGGAGTCGTTGGACGGTGGTTATATGGTCGAGGGTGCTGAACTTTCGTCGGAAACCAGCTTGTTCGACGGGCTGTTCTTCTTCCAAACGGTCCTTGATTCGCCGGAGGATGCACTTCGAGAAGATCTTGTATATCACTGGAAGAAGCGAGATCGGGCGGTAATTGCCAAGATCTTCCTTGTCGCCTTTCTTGTGGATTAGGATTGTTTTTGAGCTTCTCCACTCGTCGGGCACTTCTTTTCTGGTCATGACGTTGTTGAACAGCTCGACGATGGTCTTCGTGACTTCTTCGTCGCACATCTTCAGAAAGTCGGCAGTGATTCCATCTGGGCCAGCGGCTTTTCCGTTTGGGAGTGAGCGTATGGCGGCTTCTACTTCAGAATATAGAAATTCTGGGACCGTTGTGGTTGTGGTGCGTGGCTGCGGCATCTGTGGTGAGATGTGTCCGACTGACTGGAAAAGGTTCGTGTAGAAGGTTTTGATTTCTTCTTCGATTTTTGGTCTGGTGGTCAGACGTTCTCCAGTCTCGTTCTTCAGGCAGGGTATCTTTGCTGCGAATTCTTGGAGTTCTTTTGCGGCCGTTTTCAGACTTTTCCGGTTCGCCACTGCTTGCAGGAGCCGTTCGTCCTTGAAGTTGTTCAGGTCTTTACGAAGAGATTGTCGACAGTTTTTGGCGATTACCTTGTACTCGCTTTTTGTTTTGTCGGCATTCCTTCGAGCGTTTTGTAGGCGTCGCGTTTCCTTGGAGATTCTCTTATCCGATCTGGTTTGTGGCAGAGTGGTGGCCTTCTCTCGTACATCGCTGAGAAAGTGTATCAGTTCGTCGTATTGTGCTTTCACTGAACCATTCCGTGTGGATGTCCGGGGTTGGCAGGTGAGGAGGGCGACGTCGGTCGGGTCGAGGAGCTTTCGAGGTGGTTTCCTGGAGAGGATCCGTTCCTTTTTGGCTTTCTTCAGGTCTAGGTGCAGGTTGCATCTGACTAGTCTGTGGTCGCTCCCGACTGTGACGGAGGGGAGGACATGCGTGTCTGTGAAGAAGCGGCCATTCGTCAGAATGTAGTCGATTTCGTGTTTGTGGACTCCGTCTGGTGAGACGTATGTCCATCGGCGATGGTTCGGCTTTCTGAAGAAGGTATTCGTGTTCCAGAGGTTATGGAGTTCGCAGAAATTGACGAGCTCCTCTCCGGCGTCGTTCCTTGGCTCGTACGCGTGTGTGCCAATGTGCGGTTCGGTTTGGTCTTTCCTGGATCCGGCGCGAGCGTTGAAATCTCCAGTCACGATCTTGTACTTGGACTTGCATTTCTTCACAGTGTCGCCGAGTTGTTCGTAGAAGGATTCAATTTCTTCTGGATCGGCGTCTGCTGTCGGTGCGTATCCATGTATTACTGTGACTTTCTGGTGTTTCGAGTGGCGGAAGGTGAGGAATCCGATGCGGTGGTTGATGAACTGCACCTCTTCTATCTTCTTCGTGATTTTCGGATTTGTTATGAAGCCAACTCCTCCACAGATTGAGTTCGCATCGCGTCTTCCGGAGAAGATTCCGTAGCCTTGCTGATCCTCCACGTTCAGTTCTTCTTTTCTTTTTGTCTCAGACAATCCGACTACGTCGAATTTCACGCGTTTGAGCTCGCTCATCAGGTCGTAGAGACGTACTTCGGTGGCGAGGGAGCGGCAGTTGTAGGCGGCGATCTTGAGGTCTGTCCGACGGGTTTTCCGGTGTCGTTGATGTCCGTGCTGTTGACTGGCGGTCAGGTCTCCTCCGTGATTAGATCGCCTCTCCCCATCTACCCTAGAGCCAGTCTTGTCGCGGGCAGGGATGGGGTGCGGGGGACTGAGGCAGGGGGGTTTGCTGTTTTTAGCGGATTTTTGTCTCTTTTGAACTCGAAGTGGGCTTGCTGGGCCAAATCGAGCGGCTTGGGAACGGAGAGTGTTGGACGCCACCTCCGACCGGCACGAGACGGTGTGCTTCTTAGCCTGCCAACTTCCCCTAGTGTGTCCAGCTCACTAGTGTGTTGAGAGAAGAAGGCAGTTGATCTCTTTCGCCACGTAGAGGCTCAGCACAGAAAGAAGATGCACGATTAAATTGAGAAATACCCTGAATATTCGCACATTTTTAAACATAAAAATGATACAAAAATGCACGATTAAATTGAGAAATACCCTGAATATTCGCACATTTTTAAACAGAAAAATGGTACAAAAATGCACGATTAAATTGAGAAATACCCTGAATATTCGCACATTTTTAAACATAAAAATGGTACAAAAATGCACGATTAAATTGAGAAATACCCTGAATATTCGCACATTTTTAAACATAAAAATGGTACAAAAATGCACGATTAAATTGAGAAATACCCTGAATATTCTCGCTTTTTTTACAGAAAAATGGTACAAAAATGCACGATTAAATTGAGAAATACCCTGAATATTCGCACATTTTTAAACATAAAAATGATACAAAAATGCACGATTAAATTGAGAAATACCCTGAATATTCGCACATTTTTAAACATAAAAATGATACAAAAATGCACGATTAAATTGAGAAATACCCTGAATATTCGCACATTTTTAAACATAAAAATGGTACAAAAATGCACGATTAAATTGAGAAATACCCTGAATATTCGCACATTTTTAAACATAAAAATGGTACAAAAATGCACGATTAAATTGAGAAATACCCTGAATATTCGCACATTTTTAAACATAAAAATGGTACAAAAATGCACGATTAAATTGAGAAATACCCTGAATATTCGCACATTTTTAAACATAAAAATGATACAAAAATGCACGATTAAATTGAGAAATACCCTGAATATTCGCACATTTTTAAACAGAAAAATGGTACAAAAATGCACGATTAAATTGAGAAATACCCTGAATATTCTCGCTTTTTTTACAGAAAAATGGTACAAAAATGCACGATTAAATTGAGAAATACCCTGAATATTCGCACATTTTTAAACATAAAAATGATACAAAAATGCACGATTAAATTGAGAAATACCCTGAATATTCGCACATTTTTAAACATAAAAATGGTACAAAAATGCACGATTAAATTGAGAAATACCCTGAATATTCTCGCTTTTTTTACAGAAAAATGGTACAAAAATGCACGATTAAATTGAGAAATACCCTGAATATTCGCACATTTTTAAACATAAAAATGATACAAAAATGCACGATTAAATTGAGAAATACCCTGAATATTCGCACATTTTTAAACATAAAAATGGTACAAAAATGCACGATTAAATTGAGAAATACCCTGAATATTCGCACATTTTTAAACATAAAAATGGTACAAAAATGCACGATTAAATTGAGAAATACCCTGAATATTCTCGCTTTTTTTACAGAAAAATGGTACAAAAATGCACGATTAAATTGAGAAATACCCTGAATATTCGCACATTTTTAAACATAAAAATGATACAAAAATGCACGATTAAATTGAGAAATACCCTGAATATTCGCACATTTTTAAACATAAAAATGGTACAAAAATGCACGATTAAATTGAGAAATACCCTGAATATTCTCGCTTTTTTTACAGAAAAATGGTACAAAAATGCACGATTAAATTGAGAAATACCCTGAATATTCGCACATTTTTAAACATAAAAATGATACAAAAATGCACGATTAAATTGAGAAATACCCTGAATATTCGCACATTTTTAAACATAAAAATGGTACAAAAATGCACGATTAAATTGAGAAATACCCTGAATATTCTCGCTTTTTTTACAGAAAAATGGTACAAAAATGCACGATTAAATTGAGAAATACCCTGAATATTCGCACATTTTTAAACATAAAAATGGTACAAAAATGCACGATTAAATTGAGAAATACCCTGAATATTCGCACATTTTTAAACATAAAAATGGTACAAAAATGCACGATTAAATTGAGAAATACCCTGAATATTCGCACATTTTTAAACATAAAAATGGTACAAAAATGCACGATTAAATTGAGAAATACCCTGAATATTCGCACATTTTTAAACATAAAAATGATACAAAAATGCACGATTAAATTGAGAAATACCCTGAATATTCGCACATTTTTAAACATAAAAATGGTACAAAAATGCACGATTAAATTGAGAAATACCCTGAATATTCGCACATTTTTAAACATAAAAATGGTACAAAAATGCACGATTAAATTGAGAAATACCCTGAATATTCGCACATTTTTAAACATAAAAATGGTACAAAAATGCACGATTAAATTGAGAAATACCCTGAATATTCGCACATTTTTAAACATAAAAATGATACAAAAATGCACGATTAAATTGAGAAATACCCTGAATATTCGCACATTTTTAAACAGAAAAATGGTACAAAAATGCACGATTAAATTGAGAAATACCCTGAATATTCGCACATTTTTAAACATAAAAATGGTACAAAAATGCACGATTAAATTGAGAAATACCCTGAATATTCGCACATTTTTAAACATAAAAATGGTACAAAAATGCACGATTAAATTGAGAAATACCCTGAATATTCTCGCTTTTTTTACAGAAAAATGGTACAAAAATGCACGATTAAATTGAGAAATACCCTGAATATTCGCACATTTTTAAACATAAAAATGATACAAAAATGCACGATTAAATTGAGAAATACCCTGAATATTCGCACATTTTTAAACATAAAAATGGTACAAAAATGCACGATTAAATTGAGAAATACCCTGAATATTCTCGCTTTTTTTACAGAAAAATGGTACAAAAATGCACGATTAAATTGAGAAATACCCTGAATATTCGCACATTTTTAAACATAAAAATGATACAAAAATGCACGATTAAATTGAGAAATACCCTGAATATTCGCACATTTTTAAACATAAAAATGGTACAAAAATGCACGATTAAATTGAGAAATACCCTGAATATTCGCACATTTTTAAACATAAAAATGATACAAAAATGCACGATTAAATTGAGAAATACCCTGAATATTCGCACATTTTTAAACATAAAAATGGTACAAAAATGCACGATTAAATTGAGAAATACCCTGAATATTCTCGCTTTTTTTACAGAAAAATGGTACAAAAATGCACGATTAAATTGAGAAATACCCTGAATATTCGCACATTTTTAAACGTAAAAATGATACAAAAATGCACGATTAAATTGAGAAATACCCTGAATATTCTCGCTTTTTTTACAGAAAAATGGTACAAAAATGCACGATTAAATTGAGAAATACCCTGAATATTCGCACATTTTTAAACGTAAAAATGGTACAAAAATGCACGATTAAATTGAGAAATACCCTGAATATTCTCGCTTTTTTTACAGAAAAATGGTACAAAAATGCACGATTAAATTGAGAAATACCCTGAATATTCGCACATTTTTAAACATAAAAATGATACAAAAATGCACGATTAAATTGAGAAATACCCTGAATATTCGCACATTTTTAAACGTAAAAATGGTACAAAAATGCACGATTAAATTGAGAAATACCCTGAATATTCTCGCTTTTTTTACAGAAAAATGGTACAAAAATGCACGATTAAATTGAGAAATACCCTGAATATTCGCACATTTTTAAACATAAAAATGATACAAAAATGCACGATTAAATTGAGAAATACCCTGAATATTCGCACATTTTTAAACATAAAAATGATACAAAAATGCACGATTAAATTGAGAAATACCCTGAATATTCGCACATTTTTAAACGTAAAAATGGTACAAAAATGCACGATTAAATTGAGAAATACCCTGAATATTCTCGCTTTTTTTACAGAAAAATGGTACAAAAATGCACGATTAAATTGAGAAATACCCTGAATATTCGCACATTTTTAAACGTAAAAATGATACAAAAATGCACGATTAAATTGAGAAATACCCTGAATATTCTCGCTTTTTTTACAGAAAAATGGTACAAAAATGCACGATTAAATTGAGAAATACCCTGAATATTCGCACATTTTTAAACGTAAAAATGGTACAAAAATGCACGATTAAATTGAGAAATACCCTGAATATTCTCGCTTTTTTTACAGAAAAATGGTACAAAAATGCACGATTAAATTGAGAAATACCCTGAATATTCGCACATTTTTAAACATAAAAATGATACAAAAATGCACGATTAAATTGAGAAATACCCTGAATATTCGCACATTTTTAAACATAAAAATGGTACAAAAATGCACGATTAAATTGAGAAATACCCTGAATATTCGCACATTTTTAAACATAAAAATGATACAAAAATGCACGATTAAATTGAGAAATACCCTGAATATTCGCACATTTTTAAACATAAAAATGGTACAAAAATGCACGATTAAATTGAGAAATACCCTGAATATTCTCGCTTTTTTTACAGAAAAATGGTACAAAAATGCACGATTAAATTGAGAAATACCCTGAATATTCGCACATTTTTAAACGTAAAAATGATACAAAAATGCACGATTAAATTGAGAAATACCCTGAATATTCGCACATTTTTAAACATAAAAATGGTACAAAAATGCACGATTAAATTGAGAAATACCCTGAATATTCGCACATTTTTAAACATAAAAATGGTACAAAAATGCACGATTAAATTGAGAAATACCCTGAATATTCGCACATTTTTAAACATAAAAATGATACAAAAATGCACGATTAAATTGAGAAATACCCTGAATATTCGCACATTTTTAAACATAAAAATGGTACAAAAATGCACGATTAAATTGAGAAATACCCTGAATATTCGCACATTTTTAAACATAAAAATGGTACAAAAATGCACGATTAAATTGAGAAATACCCTGAATATTCGCACATTTTTAAACATAAAAATGGTACAAAAATGCACGATTAAATTGAGAAATACCCTGAATATTCGCACATTTTTAAACATAAAAATGATACAAAAATGCACGATTAAATTGAGAAATACCCTGAATATTCGCACATTTTTAAACAGAAAAATGGTACAAAAATGCACGATTAAATTGAGAAATACCCTGAATATTCGCACATTTTTAAACAGAAAAATGGTACAAAAATGCACGATTAAATTGAGAAATACCCTGAATATTCGCACATTTTTAAACAGAAAAATGGTACAAAAATGCACGATTAAATTGAGAAATACCCTGAATATTCGCACATTTTTAAACATAAAAATGGTACAAAAATGCACGATTAAATTGAGAAATACCCTGAATATTCTCGCTTTTTTTACAGAAAAATGGTACAAAAATGCACGATTAAATTGAGAAATACCCTGAATATTCGCACATTTTTAAACATAAAAATGGTACAAAAATGCACGATTAAATTGAGAAATACCCTGAATATTCGCACATTTTTAAACATAAAAATGATACAAAAATGCACGATTAAATTGAGAAATACCCTGAATATTCGCACATTTTTAAACATAAAAATGGTACAAAAATGCACGATTAAATTGAGAAATACCCTGAATATTCGCACATTTTTAAACATAAAAATGATACAAAAATGCACGATTAAATTGAGAAATACCCTGAATATTCGCACATTTTTAAACAGAAAAATGGTACAAAAATGCACGATTAAATTGAGAAATACCCTGAATATTCGCACATTTTTAAACATAAAAATGGTACAAAAATGCACGATTAAATTGAGAAATACCCTGAATATTCGCACATTTTTAAACATAAAAATGATACAAAAATGCACGATTAAATTGAGAAATACCCTGAATATTCGCACATTTTTAAACATAAAAATGATACAAAAATGCACGATTAAATTGAGAAATACCCTGAATATTCGCACATTTTTAAACATAAAAATGGTACAAAAATGCACGATTAAATTGAGAAATACCCTGAATATTCGCACATTTTTAAACATAAAAATGGTACAAAAATGCACGATTAAATTGAGAAATACCCTGAATATTCGCACATTTTTAAACATAAAAATGATACAAAAATGCACGATTAAATTGAGAAATACCCTGAATATTCGCACATTTTTAAACATAAAAATGGTACAAAAATGCACGATTAAATTGAGAAATACCCTGAATATTCGCACATTTTTAAACATAAAAATGGTACAAAAATGCACGATTAAATTGAGAAATACCCTGAATATTCGCACATTTTTAAACATAAAAATGGTACAAAAATGCACGATTAAATTGAGAAATACCCTGAATATTCGCACATTTTTAAACATAAAAATGATACAAAAATGCACGATTAAATTGAGAAATACCCTGAATATTCGCACATTTTTAAACAGAAAAATGGTACAAAAATGCACGATTAAATTGAGAAATACCCTGAATATTCGCACATTTTTAAACATAAAAATGGTACAAAAATGCACGATTAAATTGAGAAATACCCTGAATATTCGCACATTTTTAAACATAAAAATGATACAAAAATGCACGATTAAATTGAGAAATACCCTGAATATTCGCACATTTTTAAACATAAAAATGATACAAAAATGCACGATTAAATTGAGAAATACCCTGAATATTCGCACATTTTTAAACATAAAAATGGTACAAAAATGCACGATTAAATTGAGAAATACCCTGAATATTCTCGCTTTTTTTACAGAAAAATGGTACAAAAATGCACGATTAAATTGAGAAATACCCTGAATATTCGCACATTTTTAAACATAAAAATGATACAAAAATGCACGATTAAATTGAGAAATACCCTGAATATTCGCACATTTTTAAACAGAAAAATGGTACAAAAATGCACGATTAAATTGAGAAATACCCTGAATATTCGCACATTTTTAAACAGAAAAATGGAACAAAAATGCACGATTAAATTGAGAAATACCCTGAATATTCTCGCTTTTTTTACAGAAAAATGGTACAAAAATGCACGATTAAATTGAGAAATACCCTGAATATTCGCACATTTTTAAACATAAAAATGGTACAAAAATGCACGATTAAATTGAGAAATACCCTGAATATTCGCACATTTTTAAACATAAAAATGGTACAAAAATGCACGATTAAATTGAGAAATACCCTGAATATTCGCACATTTTTAAACATAAAAATGGTACAAAAATGCACGATTAAATTGAGAAATACCCTGAATATTCGCACATTTTTAAACATAAAAATGATACAAAAATGCACGATTAAATTGAGAAATACCCTGAATATTCGCACATTTTTAAACAGAAAAATGGTACAAAAATGCACGATTAAATTGAGAAATACCCTGAATATTCGCACATTTTTAAACATAAAAATGATACAAAAATGCACGATTAAATTGAGAAATACCCTGAATATTCGCACATTTTTAAACATAAAAATGGTACAAAAATGAACGATTAAATTGAGAAATACCCTGAATATTCGCACATTTTTAAACAGAAAAATGGTACAAAAATGCACGATTAAATTGAGAAATACCCTGAATATTCGCACATTTTTAAACATAAAAATGATACAAAAATGCACGATTAAATTGAGAAATACCCTGAATATTCGCACATTTTTAAACATAAAAATGATACAAAAATGCACGATTAAATTGAGAAATACCCTGAATATTCGCACATTTTTAAACATAAAAATGATACAAAAATGCACGATTAAATTGAGAAATACCCTGAATATTCGCACATTTTTAAACATAAAAATGATACAAAAATGCACGATTAAATTGAGAAATACCCTGAATATTCGCACATTTTTAAACAGAAAAATGGTACAAAAATGCACGATTAAATTGAGAAATACCCTGAATATTCGCACATTTTTAAACATAAAAATGATACAAAAATGCACGATTAAATTGAGAAATACCCTGAATATTCGCACATTTTTAAACAGAAAAATGGTACAAAAATGAACGATTAAATTGAGAAATACCCTGAATATTCGCACATTTTTAAACATAAAAATGATACAAAAATGCACGATTAAATTGAGAAATACCCTGAATATTCGCACATTTTTAAACATAAAAATGGTACAAAAATGAACGATTAAATTGAGAAATACCCTGAATATTCGCACATTTTTAAACAGAAAAATGGTACAAAAATGCACGATTAAATTGAGAAATACCCTGAATATTCGCACATTTTTAAACATAAAAATGATACAAAAATGCACGATTAAATTGAGAAATACCCTGAATATTCTCGCTTTTTTTACAGAAAAATGGTACAAAAATGCACGATTAAATTGAGAAATACCCTGAATATTCGCACATTTTTAAACAGAAAAATGGTACAAAAATGAACGATTAAATTGAGAAATACCCTGAATATTCGCACATTTTTAAACATAAAAATGATACAAAAATGCACGATTAAATTGAGAAATACCCTGAATATTCGCACATTTTTAAACATAAAAATGGTACAAAAATGCACGATTAAATTGAGAAATACCCTGAATATTCGCACATTTTTAAACAGAAAAATGGTACAAAAATGCACGATTAAATTGAGAAATACCCTGAATATTCGCACATTTTTAAACAGAAAAATGGTACAAAAATGCACGATTAAATTGAGAAATACCCTGAATATTCGCACATTTTTAAACATAAAAATGGTACAAAAATGAACGATTAAATTGAGAAATACCCTGAATATTCGCACATTTTTAAACATAAAAATGATACAAAAATGCACGATTAAATTGAGAAATACCCTGAATATTCGCACATTTTTAAACATCAAAATGGTACAAAAATGCACGATTAAATTGAGAAATACCCTGAATATTCGCACATTTTTAAACAGAAAAATGGTACAAAAATGCACGATTAAATTGAGAAATACCCTGAATATTCGCACATTTTTAAACAGAAAAATGGTACAAAAATGCACGATTAAATTGAGAAATACCCTGAATATTCTCGCTTTTTTTACAGAAAAATGGTACAAAAATGCACGATTAAATTGAGAAATACCCTGAATATTCGCACATTTTTAAACATAAAAATGATACAAAAATGCACGATTAAATTGAGAAATACCCTGAATATTCGCACATTTTTAAACAGAAAAATGGTACAAAAATGCACGATTAAATTGAGAAATACCCTGAATATTCGCACATTTTTAAACATAAAAATGGTACAAAAATGCACGATTAAATTGAGAAATACCCTGAATATTCTCGCTTTTTTTACAGAAAAATGGTACAAAAATGCACGATTAAATTGAGAAATACCCTGAATATTCGCACATTTTTAAACAGAAAAATGGTACAAAAATGCACGATTAAATTGAGAAATACCCTGAATATTCGCACATTTTTAAACATAAAAATGGTACAAAAATGCACGATTAAATTGAGAAATACCCTGAATATTCGCACATTTTTAAACATAAAAATGATACAAAAATGCACAATTAAATTGAGAAATACCCTGAATATTCGCACATTTTTAAACAGAAAAATGGTACAAAAATGCACGATTAAATTGAGAAATACCCTGAATATTCGCACATTTTTAAACATAAAAATGGTACAAAAATGCACGATTAAATTGAGAAATACCCTGAATATTCGCACATTTTTAAACATAAAAATGGTACAAAAATGCACGATTAAATTGAGAAATACCCTGAATATTCGCACATTTTTAAACATAAAAATGATACAAAAATGCACGATTAAATTGAGAAATACCCTGAATATTCGCACATTTTTAAACAGAAAAATGGTACAAAAATGCACGATTAAATTGAGAAATACCCTGAATATTCGCACATTTTTAAACAGAAAAATGGTACAAAAATGCACGATTAAATTGAGAAATACCCTGAATATTCGCACATTTTTAAACATAAAAATGATACAAAAATGCACGATTAAATTGAGAAATACCCTGAATATTCGCACATTTTTAAACATAAAAATGATACAAAAATGCACGATTAAATTGAGAAATACCCTGAATATTCGCACATTTTTAAACAGAAAAATGGTACAAAAATGCACGATTAAATTGAGTAATACCCTGAATATTCGCACATTTTTAAACATAAAAATGGTACAAAAATGCACGATTAAATTGAGAAATACCCTGAATATTCGCACATTTTTAAACATAAAAATGATACAAAAATGCACGATTAAATTGAGAAATACCCTGAATATTCGCACATTTTTAAACAGAAAAATGGTACAAAAATGCACGATTAAATTGAGAAATACCCTGAATATTCGCACATTTTTAAACATAAAAATGGTACAAAAATGCACGATTAAATTGAGAAATACCCTGAATATTCGCACATTTTTAAACATAAAAATGGTACAAAAATGCACGATTAAATTGAGAAATACCCTGAATATTCGCACATTTTTAAACATTAAAATGGTACAAAAATGCACGATTAAATTGAGAAATACCCTGAATATTCGCACATTTTTAAACATAAAAATGATACAAAAATGCACGATTAAATTGAGAAATACCCTGAATATTCGCACATTTTTAAACAGAAAAATGGTACAAAAATGCACGATTAAATTGAGAAATACCCTGAATATTCGCACATTTTTAAACAGAAAAATGGTACAAAAATGCACGATTAAATTGAGAAATACCCTGAATATTCGCACATTTTTAAACATAAAAATGGTACAAAAATGCACGATTAAATTGAGAAATACCCTGAATATTCGCACATTTTTAAACATTAAAATGGTACAAAAATGCACGATTAAATTGAGAAATACCCTGAATATTCGCACATTTTTAAACATAAAAATGATACAAAAATGCACGATTAAATTGAGAAATACCCTGAATATTCGCACATTTTTAAACATAAAAATGGTACAAAAATGCACGATTAAATTGAGAAATACCCTGAATATTCGCACATTTTTAAACATTAAAATGGTACAAAAATGCACGATTAAATTGAGAAATACCCTGAATATTCGCACATTTTTAAACATAAAAATGGTACAAAAATGCACGATTAAATTGAGAAATACCCTGAATATTCGCACATTTTTAAACAGAAAAATGGTACAAAAATGCACGATTAAATTGAGAAATACCCTGAATATTCGCACATTTTTAAACATAAAAATGGTACAAAAATGCACGATTAAATTGAGAAATACCCTGAATATTCGCACATTTTTAAACATAAAAATGGTACAAAAATGCACGATTAAATTGAGAAATACCCTGAATATTCGCACATTTTTAAACATAAAAATGATACAAAAATGCACGATTAAATTGAGAAATACCCTGAATATTCGCACATTTTTAAACATAAAAATGGTACAAAAATGCACGATTAAATTGAGAAATACCCTGAATATTCGCACATTTTTAAACATAAAAATGATACAAAAATGCACGATTAAATTGAGAAATACCCTGAATATTCGCACATTTTTAAACATAAAAATGGTACAAAAATGCACGATTAAATTGAGAAATACCCTGAATATTCGCACATTTTTAAACATAAAAATGGTACAAAAATGCACGATTAAATTGAGAAATACCCTGAATATTCGCACATTTTTAAACATAAAAATGATACAAAAATGCACGATTAAATTGAGAAATACCCTGAATATTCGCACATTTTTAAACATAAAAATGGTACAAAAATGCACGATTAAATTGAGAAATACCCTGAATATTCGCACATTTTTAAACATAAAAATGATACAAAAATGCACGATTAAATTGAGAAATACCCTGAATATTCGCACATTTTTAAACATTAAAATGGTACAAAAATGCACGATTAAATTGAGAAATACCCTGAATATTCGCACATTTTTAAACATAAAAATGATACAAAAATGCACGATTAAATTGAGAAATACCCTGAATATTCGCACATTTTTAAACAGAAAAATGGTACAAAAATGCACGATTAAATTGAGAAATACCCTGAATATTCGCACATTTTTAAACAGAAAAATGGTACAAAAATGCACGATTAAATTGAGAAATACCCTGAATATTCGCACATTTTTAAACATAAAAATGGTACAAAAATGCACGATTAAATTGAGAAATACCCTGAATATTCGCACATTTTTAAACATTAAAATGGTACAAAAATGCACGATTAAATTGAGAAATACCCTGAATATTCGCACATTTTTAAACATAAAAATGATACAAAAATGCACGATTAAATTGAGAAATACCCTGAATATTCGCACATTTTTAAACATAAAAATGGTACAAAAATGCACGATTAAATTGAGAAATACCCTGAATATTCGCACATTTTTAAACATAAAAATGGTACAAAAATGCACGATTAAATTGAGAAATACCCTGAATATTCGCACATTTTTAAACATTAAAATGGTACAAAAATGCACGATTAAATTGAGAAATACCCTGAATATTCGCACATTTTTAAACAGAAAAATGGTACAAAAATGCACGATTAAATTGAGAAATACCCTGAATATTCGCACATTTTTAAACATAAAAATGGTACAAAAATGCACGATTAAATTGAGAAATACCCTGAATATTCGCACATTTTTAAACATAAAAATGGTACAAAAATGCACGATTAAATTGAGAAATACCCTGAATATTCGCACATTTTTAAACATTAAAATGGTACAAAAATGCACGATTAAATTGAGAAATACCCTGAATATTCGCACATTTTTAAACATAAAAATGATACAAAAATGCACGATTAAATTGAGAAATACCCTGAATATTCGCACATTTTTAAACAGAAAAATGGTACAAAAATGCACGATTAAATTGAGAAATACCCTGAATATTCGCACATTTTTAAACAGAAAAATGGTACAAAAATGCACGATTAAATTGAGAAATACCCTGAATATTCGCACATTTTTAAACATAAAAATGGTACAAAAATGCACGATTAAATTGAGAAATACCCTGAATATTCGCACATTTTTAAACATTAAAATGGTACAAAAATGCACGATTAAATTGAGAAATACCCTGAATATTCGCACATTTTTAAACATAAAAATGATACAAAAATGCACGATTAAATTGAGAAATACCCTGAATATTCGCACATTTTTAAACATAAAAATGGTACAAAAATGCACGATTAAATTGAGAAATACCCTGAATATTCGCACATTTTTAAACATTAAAATGGTACAAAAATGCACGATTAAATTGAGAAATACCCTGAATATTCGCACATTTTTAAACATAAAAATGATACAAAAATGCACGATTAAATTGAGAAATACCCTGAATATTCGCACATTTTTAAACAGAAAAATGGTACAAAAATGCACGATTAAATTGAGAAATACCCTGAATATTCGCACATTTTTAAACATAAAAATGGTACAAAAATGCACGATTAAATTGAGAAATACCCTGAATATTCGCACATTTTTAAACATAAAAATGGTACAAAAATGCACGATTAAATTGAGAAATACCCTGAATATTCTCCCTTTTTAAACAGAAAAATGGTACAAAAATGCACGATTAAATTGAGAAATACCCTGAATATTCGCACATTTTTAAACAGAAAAATGGTACAAAAATGCACGATTAAATTGAGAAATACCCTGAATATTCTCCCTTTTTAAACAGAAAAATGGTACAAAAATGCACGATTAAATTGAGAAATACCCTGAATATTCGCACATTTTTAAACATAAAAATGATACAAAAATGCACGATTAAATTGAGAAATACCCTGAATATTCGCACATTTTTAAACAGAAAAATGGTACAAAAATGCACGATTAAATTGAGAAATACCCTGAATATTCGCACATTTTTAAACATAAAAATGGTACAAAAATGCACGATTAAATTGAGAAATACCCTGAATATTCGCACATTTTTAAACATAAAAATGATACAAAAATGCACGATTAAATTGAGAAATACCCTGAATATTCGCACATTTTTAAACATAAAAATGGTACAAAAATGCACGATTAAATTGAGAAATACCCTGAATATTCGCACATTTTTAAACATAAAAATGGTACAAAAATGCACGATTAAATTGAGAAATACCCTGAATATTCGCACATTTTTAAACAGAAAAATGGTACAAAAATGCACGATTAAATTGAGAAATACCCTGAATATTCGCACATTTTTAAACAGAAAAATGGTACAAAAATGCACGATTAAATTGAGAAATACCCTGAATATTCGCACATTTTTAAACATAAAAATGGTACAAAAATGCACGATTAAATTGAGAAATACCCTGAATATTCGCACATTTTTAAACATAAAAATGATACAAAAATGCACGATTAAATTGAGAAATACCCTGAATATTCGCACATTTTTAAACATAAAAATGGTACAAAAATGCACGATTAAATTGAGAAATACCCTGAATATTCGCACATTTTTAAACATAAAAATGGATACAAAAATGCACGATTAAATTGAGAAATACCCTGAATATTCGCACATTTTTAAACAGAAAAATGGTACAAAAATGCACGATTAAATTGAGAAATACCCTGAATATTCGCACATTTTTAAACAGAAAAATGGTACAAAAATGCACGATTAAATTGAGAAATACCCTGAATATTCGCACATTTTTAAACATAAAAATGGTACAAAAATGCACGATTAAATTGAGAAAATACCCTGAATATTCGCACATTTTTAAACATAAATGGTACAAAAATGCACGATTAAATTGAGAAATACCCTGAATATTCGCACATTTTTAAACATAAAAATGATACAAAAATGCACGATTAAATTGAGAAATACCCTGAATATTCGCACATTTTTAAACATAAAAATGATACAAAAATGCACGATTAAATTGAGAAATACCCTGAATATTCGCACATTTTTAAACATAAAAATGGTACAAAAATGCACGATTAAATTGAGAAATACCCTGAATATTCGCACATTTTTAAACATAAAAATGATACAAAAATGCACGATTAAATTGAGAAATACCCTGAATATTCGCACATTTTTAAACAGAAAAATGGTACAAAAATGCACGATTAAATTGAGAAATACCCTGAATATTCGCACATTTTTAAACAGAAAAATGGTACAAAAATGCACGATTAAATTGAGAAATACCCTGAATATTCGCACATTTTTAAACAGAAAAATGGCACAAAAATGCACGATTAAATTGAGAAATACCCTGAATATTCGCACATTTTTAAACAGAAAAATGGTACAAAAATGCACGATTAAATTGAGAAATACCCTGAATATTCGCACATTTTTAAACAGAAAAATGGTACAAAAATGCACGATTAAATTGAGAAATACCCTGAATATTCGCACATTTTTAAACAGAAAAATGGTACAAAAATGCACGATTAAATTGAGAAATACCCTGAATATTCGCACATTTTTAAACATAAAAATGATACAAAAATGCACGATTAAATTGAGAAATACCCTGAATATTCGCACATTTTTAAACAGAAAAATGGTACAAAAAATGCACGATTAAATTGAGAAATACCCTGAATATTCGCACATTTTTAAACATAAAAATGGTACAAAAATGCACGATTAAATTGAGAAATACCCTGAATATTCGCACATTTTTAAACATAAAAATGGTACAAAAATGCACGATTAAATTGAGAAATACCCTGAATATTCGCACATTTTTAAACATAAAAATGATACAAAAATGCACGATTAAATTGAGAAATACCCTGAATATTCGCACATTTTTAAACATAAAAATGGTACAAAAATGCACGATTAAATTGAGAAATACCCTGAATATTCGCACATTTTTAAACATAAAAATGATACAAAAATGCACGATTAAATTGAGAAATACCCTGAATATTCGCACATTTTTAAACAGAAAAATGGTACAAAAATGCACGATTAAATTGAGAAATACCCTGAATATTCGCACATTTTTAAACATAAAAATGATACAAAAATGCACGATTAAATTGAGAAATACCCTGAATATTCGCACATTTTTAAACAGAAAAATGGTACAAAAATGCACGATTAAATTGAGAAATACCCTGAATATTCGCACATTTTTAAACAGAAAAATGGTACAAAAATGCACGATTAAATTGAGAAATACCCTGAATATTCGCACATTTTTAAACATAAAAATGATACAAAAATGCACGATTAAATTGAGAAATACCCTGAATATTCGCACATTTTTAAACATAAAAATGATACAAAAATGCACGATTAAATTGAGAAATACCCTGAATATTCGCACATTTTTTAAACATAAAAATGGTACAAAAATGCACGATTAAATTGAGAAATACCCTGAATATTCGCACATTTTTAACATAAAAATGATACAAAAATGCACGATTAAATTGAGAAATACCCTGAATATTCGCACATTTTTAAACAGAAAAATGGTACAAAAATGCACGATTAAATTGAGAAATACCCTGAATATTCGCACATTTTTAAACAGAAAAATGGTACAAAAATGCACGATTAAATTGAGAAATACCCTGAATATTCGCACATTTTTAAACAGAAAAATGGCACAAAAATGCACGATTAAATTGAGAAATACCCTGAATATTCGCACATTTTTAAACAGAAAAATGGTACAAAAATGCACGATTAAATTGAGAAATACCCTGAATATTCGCACATTTTTAAACAGAAAAATGGTACAAAAATGCACGATTAAATTGAGAAATACCCTGAATATTCGCACATTTTTAAACAGAAAAATGGTACAAAAATGCACGATTAAATTGAGAAATACCCTGAATATTCGCACATTTTTAAACATAAAAATGGTACAAAAATGCACGATTAAATTGAGAAATACCCTGAATATTCGCACATTTTTAAACAGAAAAATGGTACAAAAATGCACGATTAAATTGAGAAATACCCTGAATATTCGCACATTTTTAAACATAAAAATGGTACAAAAATGCACGATTAAATTGAGAAATACCCTGAATATTCGCACATTTTTAAACATAAAAATGGTACAAAAATGCACGATTAAATTGAGAAATACCCTGAATATTCGCACATTTTTAAACATAAAAATGATACAAAAATGCACGATTAAATTGAGAAATACCCTGAATATTCGCACATTTTTAAACATAAAAATGATACAAAAATGCACGATTAAATTGAGAAATACCCTGAATATTCTCGCTTTTTTTACAGAAAAATGGTACAAAAATGCACGATTAAATTGAGAAATACCCTGAATATTCGCACATTTTTAAACATAAAAATGGTACAAAAATGCACGATTAAATTGAGAAATACCCTGAATATTCGCACATTTTTAAACAGAAAAATGGTACAAAAATGCACGATTAAATTGAGAAATACCCTGAATATTCGCACATTTTTAAACAGAAAAATGGTACAAAAATGCACGATTAAATTGAGAAATACCCTGAATATTCTCGCTTTTTTTACAGAAAAATGGTACAAAAATGCACGATTAAATTGAGAAATACCCTGAATATTCGCACATTTTTAAACATAAAAATGGTACAAAAATGCACGATTAAATTGAGAAATACCCTGAATATTCTCGCTTTTTTTACAGAAAAATGGTACAAAAATGCACGATTAAATTGAGAAATACCCTGAATATTCGCACATTTTTAAACAGAAAAATGGTACAAAAATGCACGATTAAATTGAGAAATACCCTGAATATTCGCACATTTTTAAACAGAAAAATGGTACAAAAATGCACGATTAAATTGAGAAATACCCTGAATATTCGCACATTTTTAAACAGAAAAATGGTACAAAAATGCACGATTAAATTGAGAAATACCCTGAATATTCGCACATTTTTAAACAGAAAAATGGTACAAAAATGCACGATTAAATTGAGAAATACCCTGAATATTCGCACATTTTTAAACAGAAAAATGGTACAAAAATGCACGATTAAATTGAGAAATACCCTGAATATTCGCACATTTTTAAACATAAAAATGGTACAAAAATGCACGATTAAATTGAGAAATACCCTGAATATTCTCGCTTTTTTTACAGAAAAATGGTACAAAAATGCACGATTAAATTGAGAAATACCCTGAATATTCGCACATTTTTAAACATAAAAATGATACAAAAATGCACGATTAAATTGAGAAATACCCTGAATATTCGCACATTTTTAAACAGAAAAATGGTACAAAAATGCACGATTAAATTGAGAAATACCCTGAATATTCGCACATTTTTAAACAGAAAAATGGAACAAAAATGCACGATTAAATTGAGAAATACCCTGAATATTCTCGCTTTTTTTACAGAAAAATGGTACAAAAATGCACGATTAAATTGAGAAATACCCTGAATATTCGCACATTTTTAAACATAAAAATGATACAAAAATGCACGATTAAATTGAGAAATACCCTGAATATTCGCACATTTTTAAACATAAAAATGGTACAAAAATGCACGATTAAATTGAGAAATACCCTGAATATTCGCACATTTTTAAACAGAAAAATGGTACAAAAATGCACGATTAAATTGAGAAATACCCTGAATATTCGCACATTTTTAAACATAAAAATGGTACAAAAATGCACGATTAAATTGAGAAATACCCTGAATATTCGCACATTTTTAAACATAAAAATGGTACAAAAATGCACGATTAAATTGAGAAATACCCTGAATATTCGCACATTTTTAAACATAAAAATGATACAAAAATGCACGATTAAATTGAGAAATACCCTGAATATTCGCACATTTTTAAACATAAAAATGATACAAAAATGCACGATTAAATTGAGAAATACCCTGAATATTCGCACATTTTTAAACATAAAAATGGTACAAAAATGCACGATTAAATTGAGAAATACCCTGAATATTCGCACATTTTTAAACATAAAAATGATACAAAAATGCACGATTAAATTGAGAAATACCCTGAATATTCGCACATTTTTAAACAGAAAAATGGTACAAAAATGCACGATTAAATTGAGAAATACCCTGAATATTCGCACATTTTTAAACAGAAAAATGGTACAAAAATGCACGATTAAATTGAGAAATACCCTGAATATTCGCACATTTTTAAACAGAAAAATGGCACAAAAATGCACGATTAAATTGAGAAATACCCTGAATATTCGCACATTTTTAAACAGAAAAATGGTACAAAAATGCACGATTAAATTGAGAAATACCCTGAATATTCGCACATTTTTAAACAGAAAAATGGTACAAAAATGCACGATTAAATTGAGAAATACCCTGAATATTCGCACATTTTTAAACAGAAAAATGGTACAAAAATGCACGATTAAATTGAGAAATACCCTGAATATTCGCACATTTTTAAACATAAAAATGATACAAAAATGCACGATTAAATTGAGAAATACCCTGAATATTCGCACATTTTTAAACAGAAAAATGGTACAAAAATGCACGATTAAATTGAGAAATACCCTGAATATTCGCACATTTTTAAACATAAAAATGGTACAAAAATGCACGATTAAATTGAGAAATACCCTGAATATTCGCACATTTTTAAACATAAAAATGGTACAAAAATGCACGATTAAATTGAGAAATACCCTGAATATTCGCACATTTTTAAACATAAAAATGATACAAAAATGCACGATTAAATTGAGAAATACCCTGAATATTCGCACATTTTTAAACATAAAAATGGTACAAAAATGCACGATTAAATTGAGAAATACCCTGAATATTCGCACATTTTTAAACATAAAAATGATACAAAAATGCACGATTAAATTGAGAAATACCCTGAATATTCGCACATTTTTAAACAGAAAAATGGTACAAAAATGCACGATTAAATTGAGAAATACCCTGAATATTCGCACATTTTTAAACATAAAAATGATACAAAAATGCACGATTAAATTGAGAAATACCCTGAATATTCGCACATTTTTAAACAGAAAAATGGTACAAAAATGCACGATTAAATTGAGAAATACCCTGAATATTCGCACATTTTTAAACAGAAAAATGGTACAAAAATGCACGATTAAATTGAGAAATACCCTGAATATTCGCACATTTTTAAACATAAAAATGATACAAAAATGCACGATTAAATTGAGAAATACCCTGAATATTCGCACATTTTTAAACATAAAAATGATACAAAAATGCACGATTAAATTGAGAAATACCCTGAATATTCGCACATTTTTAAACATAAAAATGGTACAAAAATGCACGATTAAATTGAGAAATACCCTGAATATTCGCACATTTTTAAACATAAAAATGATACAAAAATGCACGATTAAATTGAGAAATACCCTGAATATTCGCACATTTTTAAACAGAAAAATGGTACAAAAATGCACGATTAAATTGAGAAATACCCTGAATATTCGCACATTTTTAAACAGAAAAATGGTACAAAAATGCACGATTAAATTGAGAAATACCCTGAATATTCGCACATTTTTAAACAGAAAAATGGCACAAAAATGCACGATTAAATTGAGAAATACCCTGAATATTCGCACATTTTTAAACAGAAAAATGGTACAAAAATGCACGATTAAATTGAGAAATACCCTGAATATTCGCACATTTTTAAACAGAAAAATGGTACAAAAATGCACGATTAAATTGAGAAATACCCTGAATATTCGCACATTTTTAAACAGAAAAATGGTACAAAAATGCACGATTAAATTGAGAAATACCCTGAATATTCGCACATTTTTAAACATAAAAATGGTACAAAAATGCACGATTAAATTGAGAAATACCCTGAATATTCGCACATTTTTAAACAGAAAAATGGTACAAAAATGCACGATTAAATTGAGAAATACCCTGAATATTCGCACATTTTTAAACATAAAAATGGTACAAAAATGCACGATTAAATTGAGAAATACCCTGAATATTCGCACATTTTTAAACATAAAAATGGTACAAAAATGCACGATTAAATTGAGAAATACCCTGAATATTCGCACATTTTTAAACATAAAAATGATACAAAAATGCACGATTAAATTGAGAAATACCCTGAATATTCGCACATTTTTAAACATAAAAATGATACAAAAATGCACGATTAAATTGAGAAATACCCTGAATATTCTCGCTTTTTTTACAGAAAAATGGTACAAAAATGCACGATTAAATTGAGAAATACCCTGAATATTCGCACATTTTTAAACATAAAAATGGTACAAAAATGCACGATTAAATTGAGAAATACCCTGAATATTCGCACATTTTTAAACAGAAAAATGGTACAAAAATGCACGATTAAATTGAGAAATACCCTGAATATTCGCACATTTTTAAACAGAAAAATGGTACAAAAATGCACGATTAAATTGAGAAATACCCTGAATATTCTCGCTTTTTTTACAGAAAAATGGTACAAAAATGCACGATTAAATTGAGAAATACCCTGAATATTCGCACATTTTTAAACATAAAAATGGTACAAAAATGCACGATTAAATTGAGAAATACCCTGAATATTCTCGCTTTTTTTACAGAAAAATGGTACAAAAATGCACGATTAAATTGAGAAATACCCTGAATATTCGCACATTTTTAAACAGAAAAATGGTACAAAAATGCACGATTAAATTGAGAAATACCCTGAATATTCGCACATTTTTAAACAGAAAAATGGTACAAAAATGCACGATTAAATTGAGAAATACCCTGAATATTCGCACATTTTTAAACAGAAAAATGGTACAAAAATGCACGATTAAATTGAGAAATACCCTGAATATTCGCACATTTTTAAACAGAAAAATGGTACAAAAATGCACGATTAAATTGAGAAATACCCTGAATATTCGCACATTTTTAAACAGAAAAATGGTACAAAAATGCACGATTAAATTGAGAAATACCCTGAATATTCGCACATTTTTAAACATAAAAATGGTACAAAAATGCACGATTAAATTGAGAAATACCCTGAATATTCTCGCTTTTTTTACAGAAAAATGGTACAAAAATGCACGATTAAATTGAGAAATACCCTGAATATTCGCACATTTTTAAACATAAAAATGATACAAAAATGCACGATTAAATTGAGAAATACCCTGAATATTCGCACATTTTTAAACAGAAAAATGGTACAAAAATGCACGATTAAATTGAGAAATACCCTGAATATTCGCACATTTTTAAACAGAAAAATGGAACAAAAATGCACGATTAAATTGAGAAATACCCTGAATATTCTCGCTTTTTTTACAGAAAAATGGTACAAAAATGCACGATTAAATTGAGAAATACCCTGAATATTCGCACATTTTTAAACATAAAAATGATACAAAAATGCACGATTAAATTGAGAAATACCCTGAATATTCGCACATTTTTAAACATAAAAATGGTACAAAAATGCACGATTAAATTGAGAAATACCCTGAATATTCGCACATTTTTAAACATAAAAATGGTACAAAAATGCACGATTAAATTGAGAAATACCCTGAATATTCGCACATTTTTAAACATAAAAATGGTATAAAAATGCACGATTAAATTGAGAAATACCCTGAATATTCGCACATTTTTAAACATAAAAATGGTACAAAAATGCACGATTAAATTGAGAAATACCCTGAATATTCGCACATTTTTAAACATAAAAATGGTACAAAAATGCACGATTAAATTGAGAAATACCCTGAATATTCGCACATTTTTAAACATAAAAATGGTATAAAAATGCACGATTAAATTGAGAAATACCCTGAATATTCGCACATTTTTAAACATAAAAATGGTATAAAAATGCACGATTAAATTGAGAAATACCCTGAATATTCGCACATTTTTAAACATAAAAATGGTATAAAAATGCACGATTAAATTGAGAAATACCCTGAATATTCGCACATTTTTAAACATAAAAATGGTATAAAAATGCACGATTAAATTGAGAAATACCCTGAATATTCGCACATTTTTAAACATAAAAATGGTACAAAAATGCACGATTAAATTGAGAAATACCCTGAATATTCGCACATTTTTAAACATAAAAATGGTACAAAAATGCACGATTAAATTGAGAAATACCCTGAATATTCTCGCTTTTTTTACAGAAAAATGGTACAAAAATGCACGATTAAATTGAGAAATACCCTGAATATTCTCGCTTTTTTTACAGAAAAATGGTACAAAAATGCACGATTTAATTGAGAAATACCCTGAATATTCGCACATTTTTAAACATAAAAATGGTACAAAAATGCACGATTAAATTGAGAAATACCCTGAATATTCTCGCTTTTTTTACAGAAAAATGGTACAAAAATGCACGATTAAATTGAGAAATACCCTGAATATTCGCACATTTTTAAACAGAGAAATGGTACAAAAATGCACGATTAAATTGAGAAATACCCTGAATATTCGCACATTTTTAAACATAAAAATGGTACAAAAATGCACGATTAAATTGAGAAATACCCTGAATATTCTCCCTTTTTTTACAGAGAAATGGTATAAAAATGCACGATTAAATTGAGAAATACCCTGAATATTCGCACATTTTTAAACATAAAAATGGTACAAAAATGCACGATTAAATTGAGAAATACCCTGAATATTCGCACATTTTTAAACATAAAAATGGTATAAAAATGCACGATTAAATTGAGAAATACCCTGAATATTCGCACATTTTTAAACATAAAAATGGTATAAAAATGCACGATTAAATTGAGAAATACCCTGAATATTCGCACATTTTTAAACATAAAAATGGTATAAAAATGCACGATTAAATTGAGAAATACCCTGAATATTCGCACATTTTTAAACATAAAAATGGTACAAAAATGCACGATTAAATTGAGAAATACCCTGAATATTCGCACATTTTTAAACATAAAAATGGTACAAAAATGCACGATTAAATTGAGAAATACCCTGAATATTCTCGCTTTTTTTACAGAAAAATGGTACAAAAATGCACGATTAAATTGAGAAATACCCTGAATATTCGCACATTTTTAAACAGAAAAATGGTACAAAAATGCACGATTAAATTGAGAAATACCCTGAATATTCTCCCTTTTTAAACAGAAAAATGGTACAAAAATGCACGATTAAATTGAGAAATACCCTGAATATTCGCACATTTTTAAACATAAAAATGGTACAAAAATGCACGATTAAATTGAGAAATACCCTGAATATTCGCACATTTTTAAACAGAAAAATGGTACAAAAATGCACGATTAAATTGAGAAATACCCTGAATATTCTCCCTTTTTAAACAGAAAAATGGTACAAAAATGCACGATTAAATTGAGAAATACCCTGAATATTCGCACATTTTTAAACAGAAAAATGGTACAAAAATGCACGATTAAATTGAGAAATACCCTGAATATTCTCCCTTTTTAAACAGAAAAATGGTACAAAAATGCACGATTAAATTGAGAAATACCCTGAATATTCGCACATTTTTAAACATAAAAATGATACAAAAATGCACGATTAAATTGAGAAATACCCTGAATATTCTCCCTTTTTTTACAGAGAAATGGTATAAAAATGCACGATTAAATTGAGAAATACCCTGAATATTCGCACATTTTTAAACAGAGAAATGGTACAAAAATGCACGATTAAATTGAGAAATACCCTGAATATTCGCACATTTTTAAACATAAAAATGGTACAAAAATGCACGATTAAATTGAGAAATACCCTGAATATTCTCCCTTTTTTTACAGAGAAATGGTATAAAAATGCACGATTAAATTGAGAAATACCCTGAATATTCGCACATTTTTAAACATAAAAATGGTACAAAAATGCACGATTAAATTGAGAAATACCCTGAATATTCGCACATTTTTAAACATAAAAATGGTATAAAAATGCACGATTAAATTGAGAAATACCCTGAATATTCGCACATTTTTAAACATAAAAATGGTATAAAAATGCACGATTAAATTGAGAAATACCCTGAATATTCGCACATTTTTAAACATAAAAATGGTATAAAAATGCACGATTAAATTGAGAAATACCCTGAATATTCGCACATTTTTAAACATAAAAATGGTACAAAAATGCACGATTAAATTGAGAAATACCCTGAATATTCGCACATTTTTAAACATAAAAATGGTACAAAAATGCACGATTAAATTGAGAAATACCCTGAATATTCTCGCTTTTTTTACAGAAAAATGGTACAAAAATGCACGATTAAATTGAGAAATACCCTGAATATTCGCACATTTTTAAACAGAAAAATGGTACAAAAATGCACGATTAAATTGAGAAATACCCTGAATATTCTCCCTTTTTAAACAGAAAAATGGTACAAAAATGCACGATTAAATTGAGAAATACCCTGAATATTCGCACATTTTTAAACAGAAAAATGGTACAAAAATGCACGATTAAATTGAGAAATACCCTGAATATTCTCCCTTTTTAAACAGAAAAATGGTACAAAAATGCACGATTAAATTGAGAAATACCCTGAATATTCGCACATTTTTAAACATAAAAATGATACAAAAATGCACGATTAAATTGAGAAATACCCTGAATATTCGCACATTTTTAAACAGAAAAATGGTACAAAAATGCACGATTAAATTGAGAAATACCCTGAATATTCGCACATTTTTAAACATAAAAATGGTACAAAAATGCACGATTAAATTGAGAAATACCCTGAATATTCGCACATTTTTAAACATAAAAATGATACAAAAATGCACGATTAAATTGAGAAATACCCTGAATATTCTCGCTTTTTTTACAGAAAAATGGTACAAAAATGCACGATTAAATTGAGAAATACCCTGAATATTCGCACATTTTTAAACAGAGAAATGGTACAAAAATGCACGATTAAATTGAGAAATACCCTGAATATTCGCACATTTTTAAACATAAAAATGGTACAAAAATGCACGATTAAATTGAGAAATACCCTGAATATTCTCCCTTTTTTTACAGAGAAATGGTATAAAAATGCACGATTAAATTGAGAAATACCCTGAATATTCGCACATTTTTAAACATAAAAATGGTACAAAAATGCACGATTAAATTGAGAAATACCCTGAATATTCGCACATTTTTAAACATAAAAATGGTACAAAAATGCACGATTAAATTGAGAATTACCCTGAATATTCGCACATTTTTAAACATAAAAATGGTATAAAAATGCACGATTAAATTGAGAAATACCCTGAATATTCGCACATTTTTAAACATAAAAATGGTATAAAAATGCACGATTAAATTGAGAAATACCCTGAATATTCGCACATTTTTAAACATAAAAATGGTATAAAAATGCACGATTAAATTGAGAAATACCCTGAATATTCGCACATTTTTAAACATAAAAATGGTACAAAAATGCACGATTAAATTGAGAAATACCCTGAATATTCGCACATTTTTAAACATAAAAATGGTACAAAAATGCACGATTAAATTGAGAAATACCCTGAATATTCTCGCTTTTTTTACAGAAAAATGGTACAAAAATGCACGATTAAATTGAGAAATACCCTGAATATTCGCACATTTTTAAACAGAAAAATGGTACAAAAATGCACGATTAAATTGTGAAATACCCTGAATATTCTCCCTTTTTAAACAGAAAAATGGTACAAAAATGCACGATTAAATTGAGAAATACCCTGAATATTCGCACATTTTTAAACAGAAAAATGGTACAAAAATGCACGATTAAATTGAGAAATACCCTGAATATTCTCCCTTTTTAAACAGAAAAATGGTACAAAAATGCACGATTAAATTGAGAAATACCCTGAATATTCGCACATTTTTAAACATAAAAATGATACAAAAATGCACGATTAAATTGAGAAATACCCTGAATATTCGCACATTTTTAAACAGAAAAATGGTACAAAAATGCACGATTAAATTGAGAAATACCCTGAATATTCGCACATTTTTAAACATAAAAATGATACAAAAATGCACGATTAAATTGAGAAATACCCTGAATATTCGCACATTTTTAAACATAAAAATGATACAAAAATGCACGATTAAATTGAGAAATACCCTGAATATTCGCACATTTTTAAACATAAAAATGGTACAAAAATGCACGATTAAATTGAGAAATACCCTGAATATTCGCACATTTTTAAACATAAAAATGGTACAAAAATGCACGATTAAATTGAGAAATACCCTGAATATTCGCACATTTTTAAACATAAAAATGATACAAAAATGCACGATTAAATTGAGAAATACCCTGAATATTCGCACATTTTTAAACAGAAAAATGGTACAAAAATGCACGATTAAATTGAGAAATACCCTGAATATTCGCACATTTTTAAACAGAAAAATGGTACAAAAATGCACGATTAAATTGAGAAATACCCTGAATATTCGCACATTTTTAAACAGAAAAATGGTACAAAAATGCACGATTAAATTGAGAAATACCCTGAATATTCGCACATTTTTAAACATAAAAATGGTACAAAAATGCACGATTAAATTGAGAAATACCCTGAATATTCGCACATTTTTAAACATAAAAATGATACAAAAATGCACGATTAAATTGAGAAATACCCTGAATATTCGCACATTTTTAAACATAAAAATGATACAAAAATGCACGATTAAATTGAGAAATACCCTGAATATTCGCACATTTTTAAACATAAAAATGGTTCAAAAATGCACGATTAAATTGAGAAATACCCTGAATATTCGCACATTTTTAAACATAAAAATGATACAAAAATGCACGATTAAATTGAGAAATACCCTGAATATTCGCACATTTTTAAACATAAAAATGGTACAAAAATGCACGATTAAATTGAGAAATACCCTGAATATTCGCACATTTTTAAACATAAAAATGATACAAAAATGCACGATTAAATTGAGAAATACCCTGAATATTCGCACATTTTTAAACATAAAAATGGTACAAAAATGCACGATTAAATTGAGAAATACCCTGAATATTCGCACATTTTTAAACATAAAAATGATACAAAAATGCACGATTAAATTGAGAAATACCCTGAATATTCGCACATTTTTAAACAGAAAAATGGTACAAAAATGCACGATTAAATTGAGAAATACCCTGAATATTCGCACATTTTTAAACAGAAAAATGGTACAAAAATGCACGATTAAATTGAGAAATACCCTGAATATTCGCACATTTTTAAACATAAAAATGGTACAAAAATGCACGATTAAATTGAGAAATACCCTGAATATTCGCACATTTTTAAACATAAAAATGGTACAAAAATGCACGATTAAATTGAGAAATACCCTGAATATTCGCACATTTTTAAACATAAAAATGATACAAAAATGCACGATTAAATTGAGAAATACCCTGAATATTCGCACATTTTTAAACATAAAAATGATACAAAAATGCACGATTAAATTGAGAAATACCCTGAATATTCGCACATTTTTAAACATAAAAATGGTTCAAAAATGCACGATTAAATTGAGAAATACCCTGAATATTCGCACATTTTTAAACATAAAAATGATACAAAAATGCACGATTAAATTGAGAAATACCCTGAATATTCGCACATTTTTAAACAGAAAAATGGTACAAAAATGCACGATTAAATTGAGAAATACCCTGAATATTCGCACATTTTTAAACAGAAAAATGGTACAAAAATGCACGATTAAATTGAGAAATACCCTGAATATTCGCACATTTTTAAACAGAAAAATGGCACAAAAATGCACGATTAAATTGAGAAATACCCTGAATATTCGCACATTTTTAAACAGAAAAATGGTACAAAAATGCACGATTAAATTGAGAAATACCCTGAATATTCGCACATTTTTAAACAGAAAAATGGTACAAAAATGCACGATTAAATTGAGAAATACCCTGAATATTCGCACATTTTTAAACAGAAAAATGGTACAAAAATGCACGATTAAATTGAGAAATACCCTGAATATTCGCACATTTTTAAACAGAAAAATGGTACAAAAATGCACGATTAAATTGAGAAATACCCTGAATATTCGCACATTTTTAAACAGAAAAATGGCACAAAAATGCACGATTAAATTGAGAAATACCCTGAATATTCGCACATTTTTAAACAGAAAAATGGTACAAAAATGCACGATTAAATTGAGAAATACCCTGAATATTCTTGCTTTTTTTACAGAAAAATGGTACAAAAATGCACGATTAAATTGAGAAATACCCTGAATATTCGCACATTTTTAAACATAAAAATGGTACAAAAATGCACGATTAAATTGAGAAATACCCTGAATATTCGCACATTTTTAAACATAAAAATGATACAAAAATGCACGATTAAATTGAGAAATACCCTGAATATTCGCACATTTTTAAACATAAAAATGGTACAAAAATGCACGATTAAATTGAGAAATACCCTGAATATTCGCACATTTTTAAACATAAAAATGATACAAAAATGCACGATTAAATTGAGAAATACCCTGAATATTCGCACATTTTTAAACAGAAAAATGGTACAAAAATGCACGATTAAATTGAGAAATACCCTGAATATTCGCACATTTTTAAACAGAAAAATGGTACAAAAATGCACGATTAAATTGAGAAATACCCTGAATATTCGCACATTTTTAAACATAAAAATGGTACAAAAATGCACGATTAAATTGAGAAATACCCTGAATATTCGCACATTTTTAAACATAAAAATGGTACAAAAATGCACGATTAAATTGAGAAATACCCTGAATATTCGCACATTTTTAAACATAAAAATGATACAAAAATGCACGATTAAATTGAGAAATACCCTGAATATTCGCACATTTTTAAACATAAAAATGATACAAAAATGCACGATTAAATTGAGAAATACCCTGAATATTCGCACATTTTTAAACATAAAAATGGTTCAAAAATGCACGATTAAATTGAGAAATACCCTGAATATTCGCACATTTTTAAACATAAAAATGATACAAAAATGCACGATTAAATTGAGAAATACCCTGAATATTCGCACATTTTTAAACAGAAAAATGGTACAAAAATGCACGATTAAATTGAGAAATACCCTGAATATTCGCACATTTTTAAACAGAAAAATGGTACAAAAATGCACGATTAAATTGAGAAATACCCTGAATATTCGCACATTTTTAAACAGAAAAATGGCACAAAAATGCACGATTAAATTGAGAAATACCCTGAATATTCGCACATTTTTAAACAGAAAAATGGTACAAAAATGCACGATTAAATTGAGAAATACCCTGAATATTCGCACATTTTTAAACAGAAAAATGGTACAAAAATGCACGATTAAATTGAGAAATACCCTGAATATTCGCACATTTTTAAACATAAAAATGGTACAAAAATGCACGATTAAATTGAGAAATACCCTGAATATTCGCACATTTTTAAACAGAAAAATGGTACAAAAATGCACGATTAAATTGAGAAATACCCTGAATATTCGCACATTTTTAAACATAAAAATGGTACAAAAATGCACGATTAAATTGAGAAATACCCTGAATATTCGCACATTTTTAAACATAAAAATGGTACAAAAATGCACGATTAAATTGAGAAATACCCTGAATATTCGCACATTTTTAAACATAAAAATGATACAAAAATGCACGATTAAATTGAGAAATACCCTGAATATTCGCACATTTTTAAACATAAAAATGATACAAAAATGCACGATTAAATTGAGAAATACCCTGAATATTCTCGCTTTTTTTACAGAAAAATGGTACAAAAATGCACGATTAAATTGAGAAATACCCTGAATAATCGCACATTTTTAAACATAAAAATGGTACAAAAATGCACGATTAAATTGAGAAATACCCTGAATATTCGCACATTTTTAAACAGAAAAATGGTACAAAAATGCACGATTAAATTGAGAAATACCCTGAATATTCGCACATTTTTAAACAGAAAAATGGTACAAAAATGCACGATTAAATTGAGAAATACCCTGAATATTCTCGCTTTTTTTACAGAAAAATGGTACAAAAATGCACGATTAAATTGAGAAATACCCTGAATATTCGCACATTTTTAAACATAAAAATGGTACAAAAATGCACGATTAAATTGAGAAATACCCTGAATATTCTCGCTTTTTTTACAGAAAAATGGTACAAAAATGCACGATTAAATTGAGAAATACCCTGAATATTCGCACATTTTTAAACAGAAAAATGGTACAAAAATGCACGATTAAATTGAGAAATACCCTGAATATTCGCACATTTTTAAACAGAAAAATGGTACAAAAATGCACGATTAAATTGAGAAATACCCTGAATATTCGCACATTTTTAAACAGAAAAATGGTACAAAAATGCACGATTAAATTGAGAAATACCCTGAATATTCGCACATTTTTAAACAGAAAAATGGTACAAAAATGCACGATTAAATTGAGAAATACCCTGAATATTCGCACATTTTTAAACAGAAAAATGGTACAAAAATGCACGATTAAATTGAGAAATACCCTGAATATTCGCACATTTTTAAACATAAAAATGGTACAAAAATGCACGATTAAATTGAGAAATACCCTGAATATTCTCGCTTTTTTTACAGAAAAATGGTACAAAAATGCACGATTAAATTGAGAAATACCCTGAATATTCGCACATTTTTAAACATAAAAATGATACAAAAATGCACGATTAAATTGAGAAATACCCTGAATATTCGCACATTTTTAAACAGAAAAATGGTACAAAAATGCACGATTAAATTGAGAAATACCCTGAATATTCGCACATTTTTAAACAGAAAAATGGAACAAAAATGCACGATTAAATTGAGAAATACCCTGAATATTCTCGCTTTTTTTACAGAAAAATGGTACAAAAATGCACGATTAAATTGAGAAATACCCTGAATATTCGCACATTTTTAAACATAAAAATGGTACAAAAATGCACGATTAAATTGAGAAATACCCTGAATATTCGCACATTTTTAAACATAAAAATGGTACAAAAATGCACGATTAAATTGAGAAATACCCTGAATATTCGCACATTTTTAAACATAAAAATGATACAAAAATGCACGATTAAATTGAGAAATACCCTGAATATTCGCACATTTTTAAACATAAAAATGATACAAAAATGCACGATTAAATTGAGAAATACCCTGAATATTCGCACATTTTTAAACATAAAAATGGTACAAAAATGCACGATTAAATTGAGAAATACCCTGAATATTCGCACATTTTTAAACATAAAAATGGTACAAAAATGCACGATTAAATTGAGAAATACCCTGAATATTCGCACATTTTTAAACATAAAAATGGTACAAAAATGCACGATTAAATTGAGAAATACCCTGAATATTCGCACATTTTTAAACATAAAAATGGTACAAAAATGCACGATTAAATTGAGAAATACCCTGAATATTCGCACATTTTTAAACATAAAAATGGTACAAAAATGCACGATTAAATTGAGAAATACCCTGAATATTCGCACATTTTTAAACATAAAAATGGTATAAAAATGCACGATTAAATTGAGAAATACCCTGAATATTCGCACATTTTTAAACATAAAAATGGTATAAAAATGCACGATTAAATTGAGAAATACCCTGAATATTCGCACATTTTTAAACATAAAAATGGTATAAAAATGCACGATTAAATTGAGAATTACCCTGAATATTCGCACATTTTTAAACATAAAAATGGTATAAAAATGCACGATTAAATTGAGAAATACCCTGAATATTCGCACATTTTTAAACATAAAAATGGTATAAAAATGCACGATTAAATTGAGAAATACCCTGAATATTCGCACATTTTTAAACATAAAAATGGTATAAAAATGCACGATTAAATTGAGAAATACCCTGAATATTCGCACATTTTTAAACATAAAAATGGTACAAAAATGCACGATTAAATTGAGAAATACCCTGAATATTCGCACATTTTTAAACATAAAAATGGTACAAAAATGCACGATTAAATTGAGAAATACCCTGAATATTCTCGCTTTTTTTACAGAAAAATGGTACAAAAATGCACGATTAAATTGAGAAATACCCTGAATATTCTCGCTTTTTTTACAGAAAAATGGTACAAAAATGCACGATTTAATTGAGAAATACCCTGAATATTCGCACATTTTTAAACATAAAAATGGTACAAAAATGCACGATTAAATTGAGAAATACCCTGAATATTCGCACATTTTTAAACAGAAAAATGGTACAAAAATGCACGATTAAATTGAGAAATACCCTGAATATTCGCACATTTTTAAACAGAAAAATGGTACAAAAATGCACGATTAAATTGAGAAATACCCTGAATATTCGCACATTTTTAAACAGAAAAATGGTACAAAAATGCACGATTAAATTGAGAAATACCCTGAATATTCGCACATTTTTAAACATAAAAATGGTACAAAAATGCACGATTAAATTGAGAAATACCCTGAATATTCTCGCTTTTTTTACAGAAAAATGGTACAAAAATGCACGATTAAATTGAGAAATACCCTGAATATTCGCACATTTTTAAACATAAAAATGATACAAAAATGCACGATTAAATTGAGAAATACCCTGAATATTCGCACATTTTTAAACAGAAAAATGGTACAAAAATGCACGATTAAATTGAGAAATACCCTGAATATTCGCACATTTTTAAACAGAAAAATGGAACAAAAATGCACGATTAAATTGAGAAATACCCTGAATATTCTCGCTTTTTTTACAGAAAAATGGTACAAAAATGCACGATTAAATTGAGAAATACCCTGAATATTCGCACATTTTTAAACATAAAAATGATACAAAAATGCACGATTAAATTGAGAAATACCCTGAATATTCGCACATTTTTAAACATAAAAATGGTACAAAAATGCACGATTAAATTGAGAATTACCCTGAATATTCGCACATTTTTAAACATAAAAATGGTACAAAAATGCACGATTAAATTGAGAAATACCCTGAATATTCGCACATTTTTAAACATAAAAATGGTACAAAAATGCACGATTAAATTGAGAAATACCCTGAATATTCGCACATTTTTAAACATAAAAATGGTATAAAAATGCACGATTAAATTGAGAAATACCCTGAATATTCGCACATTTTTAAACATAAAAATGGTACAAAAATGCACGATTAAATTGAGAAATACCCTGAATATTCGCACATTTTTAAACATAAAAATGGTACAAAAATGCACGATTAAATTGAGAAATACCCTGAATATTCGCACATTTTTAAACATAAAAATGGTATAAAAATGCACGATTAAATTGAGAAATACCCTGAATATTCGCACATTTTTAAACATAAAAATGGTATAAAAATGCACGATTAAATTGAGAAATACCCTGAATATTCGCACATTTTTAAACATAAAAATGGTATAAAAATGCACGATTAAATTGAGAATTACCCTGAATATTCGCACATTTTTAAACATAAAAATGGTATAAAAATGCACGATTAAATTGAGAAATACCCTGAATATTCGCACATTTTTAAACATAAAAATGGTATAAAAATGCACGATTAAATTGAGAAATACCCTGAATATTCGCACATTTTTAAACATAAAAATGGTATAAAAATGCACGATTAAATTGAGAAATACCCTGAATATTCGCACATTTTTAAACATAAAAATGGTACAAAAATGCACGATTAAATTGAGAAATACCCTGAATATTCGCACATTTTTAAACATAAAAATGGTACAAAAATGCACGATTAAATTGAGAAATACCCTGAATATTCTCGCTTTTTTTACAGAAAAATGGTACAAAAATGCACGATTAAATTGAGAAATACCCTGAATATTCTCGCTTTTTTTACAGAAAAATGGTACAAAAATGCACGATTTAATTGAGAAATACCCTGAATATTCGCACATTTTTAAACATAAAAATGGTACAAAAATGCACGATTAAATTGAGAAATACCCTGAATATTCTCGCTTTTTTTACAGAAAAATGGTACAAAAATGCACGATTAAATTGAGAAATACCCTGAATATTCGCACATTTTTAAACAGAGAAATGGTACAAAAATGCACGATTAAATTGAGAAATACCCTGAATATTCGCACATTTTTAAACATAAAAATGGTACAAAAATGCACGATTAAATTGAGAAATACCCTGAATATTCTCCCTTTTTTTACAGAGAAATGGTATAAAAATGCACGATTAAATTGAGAAATACCCTGAATATTCGCACATTTTTAAACATAAAAATGGTACAAAAATGCACGATTAAATTGAGAAATACCCTGAATATTCGCACATTTTTAAACATAAAAATGGTACAAAAATGCACGATTAAATTGAGAATTACCCTGAATATTCGCACATTTTTAAACATAAAAATGGTATAAAAATGCACGATTAAATTGAGAAATACCCTGAATATTCGCACATTTTTAAACATAAAAATGGTATAAAAATGCACGATTAAATTGAGAAATACCCTGAATATTCGCACATTTTTAAACATAAAAATGGTATAAAAATGCACGATTAAATTGAGAAATACCCTGAATATTCGCACATTTTTAAACATAAAAATGGTACAAAAATGCACGATTAAATTGAGAAATACCCTGAATATTCGCACATTTTTAAACATAAAAATGGTACAAAAATGCACGATTAAATTGAGAAATACCCTGAATATTCTCCCTTTTTTTACAGAGAAATGGTATAAAAATGCACGATTAAATTGAGAAATACCCTGAATATTCTCGCTTTTTTTACAGAGAAATGGTACAAAAATGCACGATTAAATTGAGAAATACCCTGAATATTCGCACATTTTTAAACAGAAAAATGGTACAAAAATGCACGATTAAATTGAGAAATACCCTGAATATTCTCCCTTTTTTTTACAGAAAAATGGTACAAAAATGCACGATTAAATTGAGAAATACCCTGAATATTCTCCCTTTTTTTACAGAGAAATGGTACAAAAATGCACGATTAAATTGAGAAATACCCTGAATATTCTCGCTTTTTTTACAGAAAAATGGTACAAAAATGCACGATTAAATTGAGAAATACCCTGAATATTCGCACATTTTTAAACATAAAAATGGTATAAAAATGCACGATTAAATTGAGAAATACCCTGAATATTCTCCCTTTTTTTACAGAGAAATGGTACAAAAATGCACGATTAAATTGAGAAATACCCTGAATATTCGCACATTTTTAAACATAAAAATGGTATAAAAATGCACGATTAAATTGAGAAATACCCTGAATATTCGCACATTTTTAAACATAAAAATGGTACAAAAATGCACGATTAAATTGAGAAATACCCTGAATATTCGCACATTTTTAAACATAAAAATGGTATAAAAATGCACGATTAAATTGAGAAATACCCTGAATATTCGCACATTTTTAAACATAAAAATGGTACAAAAATGCACGATTAAATTGAGAAATACCCTGAATATTCGCACATTTTTAAACATAAAAATGGTATAAAAATGCACGATTAAATTGAGAAATACCCTGAATATTCGCACATTTTTAAACATAAAAATGGTACAAAAATGCACGATTAAATTGAGAATTACCCTGAATATTCGCACATTTTTAAACATAAAAATGGTATAAAAATGCACGATTAAATTGAGAAATACCCTGAATATTCGCACATTTTTAAACATAAAAATGGTATAAAAATGCACGATTAAATTGAGAAATACCCTGAATATTCTCGCTTTTTTTACAGAAAAATGGTACAAAAATGCACGATTAAATTGAGAAATACCCTGAATATTCGCACATTTTTAAACATAAAAATGGTACAAAAATGCACGATTAAATTGAGAAATACCCTGAATATTCTCGCTTTTTTTTACAGAAAAATGGTACAAAAATGCACGATTAAATTGAGAAATACCCTGAATATTCTCGCTTTTTTTACAGAAAAATGGTACAAAAATGCACGATTTAATTGAGAAATACCCTGAATATTCGCACATTTTTAAACATAAAAATGGTACAAAAATGCACGATTAAATTGAGAAATACCCTGAATATTCTCGCTTTTTTTACAGAAAAATGGTACAAAAATGCACGATTAAATTGAGAAATACCCTGAATATTCGCACATTTTTAAACAGAGAAATGGTACAAAAATGCACGATTAAATTGAGAAATACCCTGAATATTCGCACATTTTTAAACATAAAAATGGTACAAAAATGCACGATTAAATTGAGAAATACCCTGAATATTCGCACATTTTTAAACATAAAAATGGTATAAAAATGCACGATTAAATTGAGAAATACCCTGAATATTCGCACATTTTTAAACATAAAAATGGTATAAAAATGCACGATTAAATTGAGAAATACCCTGAATATTCTCGCTTTTTTTACAGAAAAATGGTACAAAAATGCACGATTAAATTGAGAAATACCCTGAATATTCGCACATTTTTAAACATAAAAATGGTACAAAAATGCACGATTAAATTGAGAAATACCCTGAATATTCGCACATTTTTAAACATAAAAATGGTACAAAAATGCACGATTAAATTGAGAAATACCCTGAATATTCGCACATTTTTAAACATAAAAATGGTATAAAAATGCACGATTAAATTGAGAAATACCCTGAATATTCGCACATTTTTAAACATAAAAATGGTACAAAAATGCACGATTAAATTGAGAAATACCCTGAATATTCGCACATTTTTAAACATAAAAATGGTATAAAAATGCACGATTAAATTGAGAAATACCCTGAATATTCGCACATTTTTAAACATAAAAATGGTACAAAAATGCACGATTAAATTGAGAATTACCCTGAATATTCGCACATTTTTAAACATAAAAATGGTATAAAAATGCACGATTAAATTGAGAAATACCCTGAATATTCGCACATTTTTAAACATAAAAATGGTATAAAAATGCACGATTAAATTGAGAAATACCCTGAATATTCTCGCTTTTTTTACAGAAAAATGGTACAAAAATGCACGATTAAATTGAGAAATACCCTGAATATTCGCACATTTTTAAACATAAAAATGGTACAAAAATGCACGATTAAATTGAGAAATACCCTGAATATTCTCGCTTTTTTTTACAGAAAAATGGTACAAAAATGCACGATTAAATTGAGAAATACCCTGAATATTCTCGCTTTTTTTACAGAAAAATGGTACAAAAATGCACGATTTAATTGAGAAATACCCTGAATATTCGCACATTTTTAAACATAAAAATGGTACAAAAATGCACGATTAAATTGAGAAATACCCTGAATATTCTCGCTTTTTTTACAGAAAAATGGTACAAAAATGCACGATTAAATTGAGAAATACCCTGAATATTCGCACATTTTTAAACATAAAAATGGTACAAAAATGCACGATTAAATTGAGAAATACCCTGAATATTCGCACATTTTTAAACATAAAAATGGTATAAAAATGCACGATTAAATTGAGAAATACCCTGAATATTCGCACATTTTTAAACATAAAAATGGTATAAAAATGCACGATTAAATTGAGAAATACCCTGAATATTCTCGCTTTTTTTACAGAAAAATGGTACAAAAATGCACGATTAAATTGAGAAATACCCTGAATATTCGCACATTTTTAAACATAAAAATGGTACAAAAATGCACGATTAAATTGAGAAATACCCTGAATATTCGCACATTTTTAAACATAAAAATGGTACAAAAATGCACGATTAAATTGAGAAATACCCTGAATATTCGCACATTTTTAAACATAAAAATGGTATAAAAATGCACGATTAAATTGAGAAATACCCTGAATATTCGCACATTTTTAAACATAAAAATGGTATAAAAATGCACGATTAAATTGAGAAATACCCTGAATATTCTCGCTTTTTTTACAGAAAAATGGTACAAAAATGCACGATTAAATTGAGAAATACCCTGAATATTCTCGCTTTTTTTTACAGAAAAATGGTACAAAAATGCACGATTAAATTGAGAAATACCCTGAATATTCTCGCTTTTTTTACAGAAAAATGGTACAAAAATGCACGATTTAATTGAGAAATACCCTGAATATTCGCACATTTTTAAACATAAAAATGGTACAAAAATGCACGATTAAATTGAGAAATACCCTGAATATTCTCGCTTTTTTTACAGAAAAATGGTACAAAAATGCACGATTAAATTGAGAAATACCCTGAATATTCGCACATTTTTAAACAGAGAAATGGTACAAAAATGCACGATTAAATTGAGAAATACCCTGAATATTCTCGCTTTTTTTTACAGAAAAATGGTACAAAAATGCACGATTAAATTGAGAAATACCCTGAATATTCTCGCTTTTTTTACAGAAAAATGGTACAAAAATGCACGATTAAATTGAGAAATACCCTGAATATTCGCACATTTTTAAACATAAAAATGGTACAAAAATGCACGATTAAATTGAGAAATACCCTGAATATTCTCGCTTTTTTTTACAGAAAAATGGTACAAAAATGCACGATTAAATTGAGAAATACCCTGAATATTCTCGCTTTTTTTACAGAAAAATGGTACAAAAATGCACGATTTAATTGAGAAATACCCTGAATATTCGCACATTTTTAAACATAAAAATGGTACAAAAATGCACGATTAAATTGAGAAATACCCTGAATATTCTCGCTTTTTTTACAGAAAAATGGTACAAAAATGCACGATTAAATTGAGAAATACCCTGAATATTCGCACATTTTTAAACAGAGAAATGGTACAAAAATGCACGATTAAATTGAGAAATACCCTGAATATTCGCACATTTTTAAACATAAAAATGGTACAAAAATGCACGATTAAATTGAGAAATACCCTGAATATTCGCACATTTTTAAACATAAAAATGGTATAAAAATGCACGATTAAATTGAGAAATACCCTGAATATTCGCACATTTTTAAACATAAAAATGGTACAAAAATGCACGATTAAATTGAGAAATACCCTGAATATTCTCGCTTTTTTTACAGAAAAATGGTACAAAAATGCACGATTAAATTGAGAAATACCCTGAATATTCGCACATTTTTAAACAGAAAAATGGTACAAAAATGCACGATTAAATTGAGAAATACCCTGAATATTCGCACATTTTTAAACATAAAAATGGTACAAAAATGCACGATTAAATTGAGAAATACCCTGAATATTCGCACATTTTTAAACATAAAAATGATACAAAAATGCACAATTAAATTGAGAAATACCCTGAATATTCGCACATTTTTAAACAGAAAAATGGTACAAAAATGCACGATTAAATTGAGAAATACCCTGAATATTCGCACATTTTTAAACATAAAAATGGTACAAAAATGCACGATTAAATTGAGAAATACCCTGAATATTCGCACATTTTTAAACATAAAAATGGTACAAAAATGCACGATTAAATTGAGAAATACCCTGAATATTCGCACATTTTTAAACATAAAAATGATACAAAAATGCACGATTAAATTGAGAAATACCCTGAATATTCGCACATTTTTAAACAGAAAAATGGTACAAAAATGCACGATTAAATTGAGAAATACCCTGAATATTCGCACATTTTTAAACAGAAAAATGGTACAAAAATGCACGATTAAATTGAGAAATACCCTGAATATTCGCACATTTTTAAACATAAAAATGATACAAAAATGCACGATTAAATTGAGAAATACCCTGAATATTCGCACATTTTTAAACATAAAAATGATACAAAAATGCACGATTAAATTGAGAAATACCCTGAATATTCGCACATTTTTAAACATAAAAATGATACAAAAATGCACGATTAAATTGAGAAATACCCTGAATATTCGCACATTTTTAAACATAAAAATGATACAAAAACGCACGATTAAATTGAGAAATACCCTGAATATTCGCACATTTTTAAACAGAAAAATGGTACAAAAATGCACGATTAAATTGAGAAATACCCTGAATATTCGCACATTTTTAAACATAAAAATGGTACAAAAATGCACGATTAAATTGAGAAATACCCTGAATATTCGCACATTTTTAAACATAAAAATGATACAAAAATGCACGATTAAATTGAGAAATACCCTGAATATTCGCACATTTTTAAACAGAAAAATGGTACAAAAATGCACGATTAAATTGAGAAATACCCTGAATATTCGCACATTTTTAAACATAAAAATGATACAAAAATGCACGATTAAATTGAGAAATACCCTGAATATTCGCACATTTTTAAACATAAAAATGGTACAAAAATGCACGATTAAATTGAGAAATACCCTGAATATTCGCACATTTTTAAACAGAAAAATGGTACAAAAATGCACGATTAAATTGAGAAATACCCTGAATATTCGCACATTTTTAAACATAAAAATGATACAAAAATGCACGATTAAATTGAGAAATACCCTGAATATTCGCACATTTTTAAACATAAAAATGGTACAAAAATGCACGATTAAATTGAGAAATACCCTGAATATTCGCACATTTTTAAACATAAAAATGATACAAAAATGCACGATTAAATTGAGAAATACCCTGAATATTCGCACATTTTTAAACATAAAAATGATACAAAAATGCACGATTAAATTGAGAAATACCCTGAATATTCGCACATTTTTAAACAGAAAAATGGTACAAAAATGCACGATTAAATTGAGAAATACCCTGAATATTCGCACATTTTTAAACATAAAAATGATACAAAAATGCACGATTAAATTGAGAAATACCCTGAATATTCGCACATTTTTAAACAGAAAAATGGTACAAAAATGCACGATTAAATTGAGTAATACCCTGAATATTCGCACATTTTTAAACATAAAAATGGTACAAAAATGCACGATTAAATTGAGAAATACCCTGAATATTCGCACATTTTTAAACATAAAAATGATACAAAAATGCACGATTAAATTGAGAAATACCCTGAATATTCGCACATTTTTAAACAGAAAAATGGTACAAAAATGCACGATTAAATTGAGAAATACCCTGAATATTCGCACATTTTTAAACATAAAAATGGTACAAAAATGCACGATTAAATTGAGAAATACCCTGAATATTCGCACATTTTTAAACATAAAAATGGTACAAAAATGCACGATTAAATTGAGAAATACCCTGAATATTCGCACATTTTTAAACATAAAAATGGTACAAAAATGCACGATTAAATTGAGAAATACCCTGAATATTCGCACATTTTTAAACATTAAAATGGTACAAAAATGCACGATTAAATTGAGAAATACCCTGAATATTCGCACATTTTTAAACATAAAAATGATACAAAAATGCACGATTAAATTGAGAAATACCCTGAATATTCGCACATTTTTAAACAGAAAAATGGTACAAAAATGCACGATTAAATTGAGAAATACCCTGAATATTCGCACATTTTTAAACATAAAAATGGTACAAAAATGCACGATTAAATTGAGAAATACCCTGAATATTCTCCCTTTTTAAACAGAAAAATGGTACAAAAATGCACGATTAAATTGAGAAATACCCTGAATATTCGCACATTTTTAAACAGAAAAATGGTACAAAAATGCACGATTAAATTGAGAAATACCCTGAATATTCTCCCTTTTTAAACAGAAAAATGGTACAAAAATGCACGATTAAATTGAGAAATACCCTGAATATTCGCACATTTTTAAACAGAAAAATGGTACAAAAATGCACGATTAAATTGAGAAATACCCTGAATATTCGCACATTTTTAAACAGAAAAATGGTACAAAAATGCACGATTAAATTGAGAAATACCCTGAATATTCTCCCTTTTTAAACATAAAAATGATACAAAAATGCACGATTAAATTGAGAAATACCCTGAATATTCGCACATTTTTAAACAGAAAAATGGTACAAAAATGCACGATTAAATTGAGAAATACCCTGAATATTCTCCCTTTTTAAACATAAAAATGATACAAAAATGCACGATTAAATTGAGAAATACCCTGAATATTCGCACATTTTTAAACATAAAAATGGTACAAAAATGCACGATTAAATTGAGAAATACCCTGAATATTCGCACATTTTTAAACATAAAAATGATACAAAAATGCACGATTAAATTGAGAAATACCCTGAATATTCGCACATTTTTAAACATAAAAATGGTACAAAAATGCACGATTAAATTGAGAAATACCCTGAATATTCGCACATTTTTAAACATAAAAATGGTACAAAAATGCACGATTAAATTGAGAAATACCCTGAATATTCGCACATTTTTAAACAGAAAAATGGTACAAAAATGCACGATTAAATTGAGAAATACCCTGAATATTCGCACATTTTTAAACAGAAAAATGGTACAAAAATGCACGATTAAATTGAGAAATACCCTGAATATTCGCACATTTTTAAACATAAAAATGATACAAAAATGCACGATTAAATTGAGAAATACCCTGAATATTCGCACATTTTTAAACATAAAAATGATACAAAAATGCACGATTAAATTGAGAAATACCCTGAATATTCGCACATTTTTAAACATAAAAATGGTACAAAAATGCACGATTAAATTGAGAAATACCCTGAATATTCGCACATTTTTAAACATAAAAATGGTACAAAAATGCACGATTAAATTGAGAAATACCCTGAATATTCGCACATTTTTAAACATAAAAATGATACAAAAATGCACGATTAAATTGAGAAATACCCTGAATATTCGCACATTTTTAAACAGAAAAATGGTACAAAAATGCACGATTAAATTGAGAAATACCCTGAATATTCGCACATTTTTAAACAGAAAAATGGTACAAAAATGCACGATTAAATTGAGAAATACCCTGAATATTCGCACATTTTTAAACAGAAAAATGGTACAAAAATGCACGATTAAATTGAGAAATACCCTGAATATTCGCACATTTTTAAACATAAAAATGGTACAAAAATGCACGATTAAATTGAGAAATACCCTGAATATTCGCACATTTTTAAACATAAAAATGATACAAAAATGCACGATTAAATTGAGAAATACCCTGAATATTCGCACATTTTTAAACATAAAAATGGTACAAAAATGCACGATTAAATTGAGAAATACCCTGAATATTCGCACATTTTTAAACATAAAAATGATACAAAAATGCACGATTAAATTGAGAAATACCCTGAATATTCGCACATTTTTAAACAGAAAAATGGTACAAAAATGCACGATTAAATTGAGAAATACCCTGAATATTCGCACATTTTTAAACAGAAAAATGGTACAAAAATGCACGATTAAATTGAGAAATACCCTGAATATTCGCACATTTTTAAACATAAAAATGGTACAAAAATGCACGATTAAATTGAGAAATACCCTGAATATTCGCACATTTTTAAACATAAAAATGGTACAAAAATGCACGATTAAATTGAGAAATACCCTGAATATTCGCACATTTTTAAACATAAAAATGATACAAAAATGCACGATTAAATTGAGAAATACCCTGAATATTCGCACATTTTTAAACATAAAAATGATACAAAAATGCACGATTAAATTGAGAAATACCCTGAATATTCGCACATTTTTAAACATAAAAATGGTACAAAAATGCACGATTAAATTGAGAAATACCCTGAATATTCGCACATTTTTAAACATAAAAATGGTACAAAAATGCACGATTAAATTGAGAAATACCCTGAATATTCGCACATTTTTAAACATAAAAATGATACAAAAATGCACGATTAAATTGAGAAATACCCTGAATATTCGCACATTTTTAAACATAAAAATGATACAAAAATGCACGATTAAATTGAGAAATACCCTGAATATTCGCACATTTTTAAACATAAAAATGGTACAAAAATGCACGATTAAATTGAGAAATACCCTGAATATTCGCACATTTTTAAACATAAAAATGGTACAAAAATGCACGATTAAATTGAGAAATACCCTGAATATTCGCACATTTTTAAACATAAAAATGGTACAAAAATGCACGATTAAATTGAGAAATACCCTGAATATTCTCGCTTTTTTTACAGAAAAATGGTACAAAAATGCACGATTAAATTGAGAAATACCCTGAATATTCGCACATTTTTAAACAGAAAAATGGTACAAAAATGCACGATTAAATTGAGAAATACCCTGAATATTCGCACATTTTTAAACAGAAAAATGGTACAAAAATGCACGATTAAATTGAGAAATACCCTGAATATTCGCACATTTTTAAACAGAAAAATGGTACAAAAATGCACGATTAAATTGAGAAATACCCTGAATATTCGCACATTTTTAAACAGAAAAATGGTACAAAAATGCACGATTAAATTGAGAAATACCCTGAATATTCGCACATTTTTAAACAGAAAAATGGTACAAAAATGCACGATTAAATTGAGAAATACCCTGAATATTCGCACATTTTTAAACATAAAAATGGTACAAAAATGCACGATTAAATTGAGAAATACCCTGAATATTCTCGCTTTTTTTACAGAAAAATGGTACAAAAATGCACGATTAAATTGAGAAATACCCTGAATATTCGCACATTTTTAAACATAAAAATGATACAAAAATGCACGATTAAATTGAGAAATACCCTGAATATTCGCACATTTTTAAACAGAAAAATGGTACAAAAATGCACGATTAAATTGAGAAATACCCTGAATATTCGCACATTTTTAAACAGAAAAATGGAACAAAAATGCACGATTAAATTGAGAAATACCCTGAATATTCTCGCTTTTTTTACAGAAAAATGGTACAAAAATGCACGATTAAATTGAGAAATACCCTGAATATTCGCACATTTTTAAACATAAAAATGATACAAAAATGCACGATTAAATTGAGAAATACCCTGAATATTCGCACATTTTTAAACATAAAAATGGTACAAAAATGCACGATTAAATTGAGAAATACCCTGAATATTCGCACATTTTTAAACATAAAAATGGTACAAAAATGCACGATTAAATTGAGAAATACCCTGAATATTCGCACATTTTTAAACATAAAAATGGTATAAAAATGCACGATTAAATTGAGAAATACCCTGAATATTCGCACATTTTTAAACATAAAAATGGTACAAAAATGCACGATTAAATTGAGAAATACCCTGAATATTCGCACATTTTTAAACATAAAAATGGTACAAAAATGCACGATTAAATTGAGAAATACCCTGAATATTCGCACATTTTTAAACATAAAAATGGTATAAAAATGCACGATTAAATTGAGAAATACCCTGAATATTCGCACATTTTTAAACATAAAAATGGTATAAAAATGCACGATTAAATTGAGAAATACCCTGAATATTCGCACATTTTTAAACATAAAAATGGTATAAAAATGCACGATTAAATTGAGAATTACCCTGAATATTCGCACATTTTTAAACATAAAAATGGTATAAAAATGCACGATTAAATTGAGAAATACCCTGAATATTCGCACATTTTTAAACATAAAAATGGTATAAAAATGCACGATTAAATTGAGAAATACCCTGAATATTCGCACATTTTTAAACATAAAAATGGTATAAAAATGCACGATTAAATTGAGAAATACCCTGAATATTCGCACATTTTTAAACATAAAAATGGTACAAAAATGCACGATTAAATTGAGAAATACCCTGAATATTCGCACATTTTTAAACATAAAAATGGTACAAAAATGCACGATTAAATTGAGAAATACCCTGAATATTCTCGCTTTTTTTACAGAAAAATGGTACAAAAATGCACGATTAAATTGAGAAATACCCTGAATATTCTCGCTTTTTTTACAGAAAAATGGTACAAAAATGCACGATTTAATTGAGAAATACCCTGAATATTCGCACATTTTTAAACATAAAAATGGTACAAAAATGCACGATTAAATTGAGAAATACCCTGAATATTCTCGCTTTTTTTACAGAAAAATGGTACAAAAATGCACGATTAAATTGAGAAATACCCTGAATATTCGCACATTTTTAAACAGAGAAATGGTACAAAAATGCACGATTAAATTGAGAAATACCCTGAATATTCGCACATTTTTAAACATAAAAATGGTACAAAAATGCACGATTAAATTGAGAAATACCCTGAATATTCTCCCTTTTTTTACAGAGAAATGGTATAAAAATGCACGATTAAATTGAGAAATACCCTGAATATTCGCACATTTTTAAACATAAAAATGGTACAAAAATGCACGATTAAATTGAGAAATACCCTGAATATTCGCACATTTTTAAACATAAAAATGGTACAAAAATGCACGATTAAATTGAGAATTACCCTGAATATTCGCACATTTTTAAACATAAAAATGGTATAAAAATGCACGATTAAATTGAGAAATACCCTGAATATTCGCACATTTTTAAACATAAAAATGGTATAAAAATGCACGATTAAATTGAGAAATACCCTGAATATTCGCACATTTTTAAACATAAAAATGGTATAAAAATGCACGATTAAATTGAGAAATACCCTGAATATTCGCACATTTTTAAACATAAAAATGGTACAAAAATGCACGATTAAATTGAGAAATACCCTGAATATTCGCACATTTTTAAACATAAAAATGGTACAAAAATGCACGATTAAATTGAGAAATACCCTGAATATTCTCGCTTTTTTTACAGAAAAATGGTACAAAAATGCACGATTAAATTGAGAAATACCCTGAATATTCGCACATTTTTAAACAGAAAAATGGTACAAAAATGCACGATTAAATTGAGAAATACCCTGAATATTCTCCCTTTTTTTACAGAGAAATGGTATAAAAATGCACGATTAAATTGAGAAATACCCTGAATATTCTCGCTTTTTTTACAGAGAAATGGTACAAAAATGCACGATTAAATTGAGAAATACCCTGAATATTCGCACATTTTTAAACAGAAAAATGGTACAAAAATGCACGATTAAATTGAGAAATACCCTGAATATTCTCCCTTTTTTTACAGAAAAATGGTACAAAAATGCACGATTAAATTGAGAAATACCCTGAATATTCTCCCTTTTTTTACAGAGAAATGGTACAAAAATGCACGATTAAATTGAGAAATACCCTGAATATTCTCGCTTTTTTTACAGAAAAATGGTACAAAAATGCACGATTAAATTGAGAAATACCCTGAATATTCGCACATTTTTAAACATAAAAATGGTATAAAAATGCACGATTAAATTGAGAAATACCCTGAATATTCTCCCTTTTTTTACAGAGAAATGGTACAAAAATGCACGATTAAATTGAGAAATACCCTGAATATTCGCACATTTTTAAACATAAAAATGGTACAAAAATGCACGATTAAATTGAGAAATACCCTGAATATTCTCCCTTTTTTTACAGAGAAATGGTACAAAAATGCACGATTAAATTGAGAAATACCCTGAATATTCGCACATTTTTAAACATAAAAATGGTATAAAAATGCACGATTAAATTGAGAAATACCCTGAATATTCGCACATTTTTAAACATAAAAATGGTATAAAAATGCACGATTAAATTGAGAAATACCCTGAATATTCTCCCTTTTTTTACAGAGAAATGGTACAAAAATGCACGATTAAATTGAGAAATACCCTGAATATTCGCACATTTTTAAACATAAAAATGGTATAAAAATGCACGATTAAATTGAGAAATACCCTGAATATTCGCACATTTTTAAACATAAAAATGGTACAAAAATGCACGATTAAATTGAGAAATACCCTGAATATTCGCACATTTTTAAACATAAAAATGGTATAAAAATGCACGATTAAATTGAGAAATACCCTGAATATTCGCACATTTTTAAACATAAAAATGGTACAAAAATGCACGATTAAATTGAGAATTACCCTGAATATTCGCACATTTTTAAACATAAAAATGGTATAAAAATGCACGATTAAATTGAGAAATACCCTGAATATTCGCACATTTTTAAACATAAAAATGGTACAAAAATGCACGATTAAATTGAGAATTACCCTGAATATTCGCACATTTTTAAACATAAAAATGGTATAAAAATGCACGATTAAATTGAGAAATACCCTGAATATTCGCACATTTTTAAACATAAAAATGGTATAAAAATGCACGATTAAATTGAGAAATACCCTGAATATTCTCGCTTTTTTTACAGAAAAATGGTACAAAAATGCACGATTAAATTGAGAAATACCCTGAATATTCGCACATTTTTAAACATAAAAATGGTACAAAAATGCACGATTAAATTGAGAAATACCCTGAATATTCTCGCTTTTTTTTACAGAAAAATGGTACAAAAATGCACGATTAAATTGAGAAATACCCTGAATATTCTCGCTTTTTTTACAGAAAAATGGTACAAAAATGCACGATTTAATTGAGAAATACCCTGAATATTCGCACATTTTTAAACATAAAAATGGTACAAAAATGCACGATTAAATTGAGAAATACCCTGAATATTCTCGCTTTTTTTACAGAAAAATGGTACAAAAATGCACGATTAAATTGAGAAATACCCTGAATATTCGCACATTTTTAAACAGAGAAATGGTACAAAAATGCACGATTAAATTGAGAAATACCCTGAATATTCGCACATTTTTAAACATAAAAATGGTACAAAAATGCACGATTAAATTGAGAAATACCCTGAATATTCGCACATTTTTAAACATAAAAATGGTATAAAAATGCACGATTAAATTGAGAAATACCCTGAATATTCGCACATTTTTAAACATAAAAATGGTATAAAAATGCACGATTAAATTGAGAAATACCCTGAATATTCTCGCTTTTTTTACAGAAAAATGGTACAAAAATGCACGATTAAATTGAGAAATACCCTGAATATTCGCACATTTTTAAACATAAAAATGGTACAAAAATGCACGATTAAATTGAGAAATACCCTGAATATTCGCACATTTTTAAACATAAAAATGGTACAAAAATGCACGATTAAATTGAGAAATACCCTGAATATTCGCACATTTTTAAACATAAAAATGGTATAAAAATGCACGATTAAATTGAGAAATACCCTGAATATTCGCACATTTTTAAACATAAAAATGGTATAAAAATGCACGATTAAATTGAGAAATACCCTGAATATTCTCGCTTTTTTTACAGAAAAATGGTACAAAAATGCACGATTAAATTGAGAAATACCCTGAATATTCGCACATTTTTAAACATAAAAATGGTACAAAAATGCACGATTAAATTGAGAAATACCCTGAATATTCTCGCTTTTTTTTACAGAAAAATGGTACAAAAATGCACGATTAAATTGAGAAATACCCTGAATATTCTCGCTTTTTTTACAGAAAAATGGTACAAAAATGCACGATTTAATTGAGAAATACCCTGAATATTCGCACATTTTTAAACATAAAAATGGTACAAAAATGCACGATTAAATTGAGAAATACCCTGAATATTCTCGCTTTTTTTACAGAAAAATGGTACAAAAATGCACGATTAAATCGAGAAATACCCTGAATATTCGCACATTTTTAAACAGAGAAATGGTACAAAAATGCACGATTAAATTGAGAAATACCCTGAATATTCGCACATTTTTAAACATAAAAATGGTACAAAAATGCACGATTAAATTGAGAAATACCCTGAATATTCTCCCTTTTTTTACAGAGAAATGGTATAAAAATGCACGATTAAATTGAGAAATACCCTGAATATTCGCACATTTTTAAACATAAAAATGGTACAAAAATGCACGATTAAATTGAGAAATACCCTGAATATTCGCACATTTTTAAACATAAAAATGGTACAAAAATGCACGATTAAATTGAGAATTACCCTGAATATTCGCACATTTTTAAACATAAAAATGGTATAAAAATGCACGATTAAATTGAGAAATACCCTGAATATTCGCACATTTTTAAACATAAAAATGGTATAAAAATGCACGATTAAATTGAGAAATACCCTGAATATTCGCACATTTTTAAACATAAAAATGGTATAAAAATGCACGATTAAATTGAGAAATACCCTGAATATTCGCACATTTTTAAACATAAAAATGGTACAAAAATGCACGATTAAATTGAGAAATACCCTGAATATTCGCACATTTTTAAACATAAAAATGGTACAAAAATGCACGATTAAATTGAGAAATACCCTGAATATTCTCGCTTTTTTTACAGAAAAATGGTACAAAAATGCACGATTAAATTGAGAAATACCCTGAATATTCGCACATTTTTAAACAGAAAAATGGTACAAAAATGCACGATTAAATTGAGAAATACCCTGAATATTCTCCCTTTTTTTACAGAGAAATGGTATAAAAATGCACGATTAAATTGAGAAATACCCTGAATATTCTCGCTTTTTTTACAGAGAAATGGTACAAAAATGCACGATTAAATTGAGAAATACCCTGAATATTCGCACATTTTTAAACATAAAAATGGTATAAAAATGCACGATTAAATTGAGAAATACCCTGAATATTCGCACATTTTTAAACATAAAAATGGTATAAAAATGCACGATTAAATTGAGAAATACCCTGAATATTCGCACATTTTTAAACATAAAAATGGTATAAAAATGCACGATTAAATTGAGAAATACCCTGAATATTCGCACATTTTTAAACATAAAAATGGTACAAAAATGCACGATTAAATTGAGAAATACCCTGAATATTCTCGCTTTTTTTACAGAGAAATGGTACAAAAATGCACGATTAAATTGAGAAATACCCTGAATATTCTCCCTTTTTTTACAGAGAAATGGTATAAAAATGCACGATTAAATTGAGAAATACCCTGAATATTCTCCCTTTTTTTACAGAGAAATGGTATAAAAATGCACGATTAAATTGAGAAATACCCTGAATATTCTCCCTTTTTTTACAGAGAAATGGTACAAAAATGCACGATTAAATTGAGAAATACCCTGAATATTCGCACATTTTTAAACATAAAAATGGTATAAAAATGCACGATTAAATTGAGAAATACCCTGAATATTCGCACATTTTTAAACATAAAAATGGTATAAAAATGCACGATTAAATTGAGAAATACCCTGAATATTCGCACATTTTTAAACATAAAAATGGTACAAAAATGCACGATTAAATTGAGAAATACCCTGAATATTCTCGCTTTTTTTACAGAGAAATGGTACAAAAATGCACGATTAAATTGAGAAATACCCTGAATATTCGCACATTTTTAAACATAAAAATGGTATAAAAATGCACGATTAAATTGAGAAATACCCTGAATATTCGCACATTTTTAAACATAAAAATGGTACAAAAATGCACGATTAAATTGAGAAATACCCTGAATATTCGCACATTTTTAAACATAAAAATGGTACAAAAATGCACGATTAAATTGAGAAATACCCTGAATATTCTCGCTTTTTTTACAGAAAAATGGTACAAAAATGCACGATTAAATTGAGAAATACCCTGAATATTCGCACATTTTTAAACATAAAAATGGTATAAAAATGCACGATTAAATTGAGAAATACCCTGAATATTCGCACATTTTTAAACAGAGAAATGGTACAAAAATGCACGATTAAATTGAGAAATACCCTGAATATTCGCACATTTTTAAACATAAAAATGGTACAAAAATGCACGATTAAATTGAGAAATACCCTGAATATTCTCGCTTTTTTTACAGAAAAATGGTACAAAAATGCACGATTAAATTGAGAAATACCCTGAATATTCTCGCTTTTTTTACAGAAAAATGGTACAAAAATGCACGATTAAATTGAGAAATACCCTGAATATTCTCGCTTTTTTTACAGAGAAATGGTATAAAAATGCACGATTAAATTGAGAAATACCCTGAATATTCGCACATTTTTAAACATAAAAATGGTACAAAAATGCACGATTAAATTGAGAAATACCCTGAATATTCTCGCTTTTTTTACAGAAAAATGATACAAAAATGCACGATTAAATTGAGAAATACCCTGAATATTCGCACATTTTTAAACATAAAAATGGTACAAAAATGCTCGATTAAATTGAGAAATACCCTGAATATTCGCACATTTTTAAACATAAAAATGGTACAAAAATGCACGATTAAATTGAGAAATACCCTGAATATTCTCGCTTTTTTTACAGAAAAATGGTACAAAAATGCACGATTAAATTGAGAAATACCCTGAATATTCGCACATTTTTAAACAGAGAAATGGTACAAAAATGCACGATTAAATTGAGAAATACCCTGAATATTCGCACATTTTTAAACATAAAAATGGTACAAAAATGCACGATTAAATTGAGAAATACCCTGAATATTCGCACATTTTTAAACAGAGAAATGGTACAAAAATGCACGATTAAATTGAGAAATACCCTGAATATTCGCACATTTTTAAACAGAGAAATGGTACAAAAATGCACGATTAAATTGAGAAATACCCTGAATATTCGCACATTTTTAAACAGAGAAATGGTACAAAAATGCACGATTAAATTGAGAAATACCCTGAATATTCGCACATTTTTAAACAGAGAAATGGTACAAAAATGCACGATTAAATTGAGAAATACCCTGAATATTCGCACATTTTTAAACATAAAAATGGTACAAAAATGCACGATTAAATTGAGAAATACCCTGAATATTCGCACATTTTTAAACAGAGAAATGGTACAAAAATGCACGATTAAATTGAGAAATACCCTGAATATTCGCACATTTTTAAACAGAGAAATGGTACAAAAATGCACGATTAAATTGAGAAATACCCTGAATATTCGCACATTTTTAAACATAAAAATGGTACAAAAATGCACGATTAAATTGAGAAATACCCTGAATATTCGCACATTTTTAAACAGAGAAATGGTACAAAAATGCACGATTAAATTGAGAAATACCCTGAATATTCGCACATTTTTAAACATAAAAATGGTACAAAAATGCACGATTAAATTGAGAAATACCCTGAATATTCGCACATTTTTAAACAGAGAAATGGTACAAAAATGCACGATTAAATTGAGAAATACCCTGAATATTCGCACATTTTTAAACAGAGAAATGGTACAAAAATGCACGATTAAATTGAGAAATACCCTGAATATTCGCACATTTTTAAACATAAAAATGGTACAAAAATGCACGATTAAATTGAGAAATACCCTGAATATTCGCACATTTTTAAACAGAGAAATGGTACAAAAATGCACGATTAAATTGAGAAATACCCTGAATATTCTCGCTTTTTTTACAGAAAAATGGTACAAAAATGCACGATTAAATTGAGAAATACCCTGAATATTCGCACATTTTTAAACATAAAAATGGTACAAAAATGCACGATTAAATTGAGAAATACCCTGAATATTCTCGCTTTTTTTACAGAAAAATGGTACAAAAATGCACGATTAAATTGAGAAATACCCTGAATATTCGCACATTTTTAAACAGAGAAATGGTACAAAAATGCACGATTAAATTGAGAAATACCCTGAATATTCGCACATTTTTAAACATAAAAATGGTACAAAAATGCACGATTAAATTGAGAAATACCCTGAATATTCGCACATTTTTGAACATAAAAATGGTACAAAAATGCACGATTAAATTGAGAAATACCCTGAATATTCGCACATTTTTAAACATAAAAATGGTACAAAAATGCACGATTAAATTGAGAAATACCCTGAATATTCGCACATTTTTAAACAGAAAAATGGTACAAAAATGCACGATTAAATTGAGAAATACCCTGAATATTCGCACATTTTTAAACAGAAAAATGGTACAAAAATGCACGATTAAATTGAGAAATACCCTGAATATTCGCACATTTTTAAACATAAAAATGGTACAAAAATGCACGATTAAATTGAGAAATACCCTGAATATTCGCACATTTTTAAACATAAAAATGATACAAAAATGCACGATTAAATTGAGAAATACCCTGAATATTCGCACATTTTTAAACATAAAAATGATACAAAAATGCACGATTAAATTGAGAAATACCCTGAATATTCGCACATTTTTAAACAGAAAAATGGTACAAAAATGCACGATTAAATTGAGAAATACCCTGAATATTCTCGCTTTTTTTACAGAAAAATGGTACAAAAATGCACGATTAAATTGAGAAATACCCTGAATATTCGCACATTTTTAAACATAAAAATGATACAAAAATGCACGATTAAATTGAGAAATACCCTGAATATTCGCACATTTTTAAACAGAAAAATGGTACAAAAATGCACGATTAAATTGAGAAATACCCTGAATATTCGCACATTTTTAAACAGAAAAATGGTACAAAAATGCACGATTAAATTGAGAAATACCCTGAATATTCGCACATTTTTAAACAGAAAAATGGTACAAAAATGCACGATTAAATTGAGAAATACCCTGAATATTCGCACATTTTTAAACAGAAAAATGGTACAAAAATGCACGATTAAATTGAGAAATACCCTGAATATTCGCACATTTTTAAACATAAAAATGGTACAAAAATGCACGATTAAATTGAGAAATACCCTGAATATTCGCACATTTTTAAACATAAAAATGGTACAAAAATGCACGATTAAATTGAGAAATACCCTGAATATTCGCACATTTTTAAACATAAAAATGATACAAAAATGCACGATTAAATTGAGAAATACCCTGAATATTCGCACATTTTTAAACAGAAAAATGGTACAAAAATGCACGATTAAATTGAGAAATACCCTGAATATTCGCACATTTTTAAACAGAAAAATGGTACAAAAATGCACGATTAAATTGAGAAATACCCTGAATATTCGCACATTTTTAAACATAAAAATGGTACAAAAATGCACGATTAAATTGAGAAATACCCTGAATATTCGCACATTTTTAAACATAAAAATGGTACAAAAATGCACGATTAAATTGAGAAATACCCTGAATATTCGCACATTTTTGAACATAAAAATGGTACAAAAATGCACGATTAAATTGAGAAATACCCTGAATATTCGCACATTTTTAAACATAAAAATGGTACAAAAATGCACGATTAAATTGAGAAATACCCTGAATATTCGCACATTTTTAAACAGAAAAATGGTACAAAAATGCACGATTAAATTGAGAAATACCCTGAATATTCGCACATTTTTAAACAGAAAAATGGTACAAAAATGCACGATTAAATTGAGAAATACCCTGAATATTCTCGCTTTTTTTACAGAAAAATGGTACAAAAATGCACGATTAAATTGAGAAATACCCTGAATATTCGCACATTTTTAAACATAAAAATGGTACAAAAATGCACGATTAAATTGAGAAATACCCTGAATATTCGCACATTTTTAAACAGAAAAATGGTACAAAAATGCACGATTAAATTGAGAAATACCCTGAATATTCGCACATTTTTAAACATAAAAATGATACAAAAATGCACGATTAAATTGAGAAATACCCTGAATATTCGCACATTTTTAAACAGAAAAATGGTACAAAAATGCACGATTAAATTGAGAAATACCCTGAATATTCGCACATTTTTGAACATAAAAATGGTACAAAAATGCACGATTAAATTGAGAAATACCCTGAATATTCGCACATTTTTAAACATAAAAATGGTACAAAAATGCACGATTAAATTGAGAAATACCCTGAATATTCGCACATTTTTGAACATAAAAATGGTACAAAAATGCACGATTAAATTGAGAAATACCCTGAATATTCGCACATTTTTAAACATAAAAATGGTACAAAAATGCACGATTAAATTGAGAAATACCCTGAATATTCGCACATTTTTAAACATAAAAATGGTACAAAAATGCACGATTAAATTGAGAAATACCCTGAATATTCGCACATTTTTAAACAGAAAAATGGTACAAAAATGCACGATTAAATTGAGAAATACCCTGAATATTCGCACATTTTTAAACAGAAAAATGGTACAAAAATGCACGATTAAATTGAGAAATACCCTGAATATTCTCGCTTTTTTTACAGAAAAATGGTACAAAAATGCACGATTAAATTGAGAAATACCCTGAATATTCGCACATTTTTAAACAGAAAAATGGTACAAAAATGCACGATTAAATTGAGAAATACCCTGAATATTCGCACATTTTTAAACAGAAAAATGGTACAAAAATGCACGATTAAATTGAGAAATACCCTGAATATTCGCACATTTTTAAACAGAAAAATGGTACAAAAATGCACGATTAAATTGAGAAATACCCTGAATATTCGCACATTTTTAAACAGAAAAATGGTACAAAAATGCACGATTAAATTGAGAAATACCCTGAATATTCGCACATTTTTAAACAGAAAAATGGTACAAAAATGCACGATTAAATTGAGAAATACCCTGAATATTCGCACATTTTTAAACAGAAAAATGGTACAAAAATGCACGATTAAATTGAGAAATACCCTGAATATTCGCACATTTTTAAACAGAAAAATGGTACAAAAATGCACGATTAAATTGAGAAATACCCTGAATATTCGCACATTTTTAAACAGAAAAATGGTACAAAAATGCACGATTAAATTGAGAAATACCCTGAATATTCGCACATTTTTAAACAGAAAAATGGTACAAAAATGCACGATTAAATTGAGAAATACCCTGAATATTCGCACATTTTTAAACAGAAAAATGGTACAAAAATGCACGATTAAATTGAGAAATACCCTGAATATTCGCACATTTTTAAACAGAAAAATGGTACAAAAATGCACGATTAAATTGAGAAATACCCTGAATATTCGCACATTTTTAAACAGAAAAATGGTACAAAAATGCACGATTAAATTGAGAAATACCCTGAATATTCGCACATTTTTAAACAGAAAAATGGTACAAAAATGCACGATTAAATTGAGAAATACCCTGAATATTCGCACATTTTTAAACAGAAAAATGGTACAAAAATGCACGATTAAATTGAGAAATACCCTGAATATTCGCACATTTTTAAACAGAAAAATGGTACAAAAATGCACGATTAAATTGAGAAATACCCTGAATATTCGCACATTTTTAAACAGAAAAATGGTACAAAAATGCACGATTAAATTGAGAAATACCCTGAATATTCTCGCTTTTTTTACAGAAAAATGGTACAAAAATGCACGATTAAATTGAGAAATACCCTGAATATTCGCACATTTTTAAACATAAAAATGATACAAAAATGCACGATTAAATTGAGAAATACCCTGAATATTCGCACATTTTTAAACATAAAAATGGTACAAAAATGCACGATTAAATTGAGAAATACCCTGAATATTCTCGCTTTTTTTACAGAAAAATGGTACAAAAATGCACGATTAAATTGAGAAATACCCTGAATATTCGCACATTTTTAAACATAAAAATGATACAAAAATGCACGATTAAATTGAGAAATACCCTGAATATTCGCACATTTTTAAACAGAAAAATGGTACAAAAATGCACGATTAAATTGAGAAATACCCTGAATATTCGCACATTTTTAAACAGAAAAATGGTACAAAAATGCACGATTAAATTGAGAAATACCCTGAATATTCGCACATTTTTAAACAGAAAAATGGTACAAAAATGCACGATTAAATTGAGAAATACCCTGAATATTCGCACATTTTTAAACATAAAAATGGTACAAAAATGCACGATTAAATTGAGAAATACCCTGAATATTCTCGCTTTTTTTACAGAAAAATGGTACAAAAATGCACGATTAAATTGAGAAATACCCTGAATATTCGCACATTTTTAAACATAAAAATGGTACAAAAATGCACGATTAAATTGAGAAATACCCTGAATATTCGCACATTTTTAAACATAAAAATGGTACAAAAATGCACGATTAAATTGAGAAATACCCTGAATATTCGCACATTTTTAAACATAAAAATGATACAAAAATGCACGATTAAATTTGAGAAATACCCTGAATATTCGCACATTTTTAAACAGAAAAATGGTACAAAAATGCACGATTAAATTGAGAAATACCCTGAATATTCGCACATTTTTAAACATAAAAATGGTACAAAAATGCACGATTAAATTGAGAAATACCCTGAATATTCGCACATTTTTAAACATAAAAATGGTACAAAAATGCACGATTAAATTGAGAAATACCCTGAATATTCGCACATTTTTAAACATAAAAATGGTACAAAAATGCACGATTAAATTGAGAAATACCCTGAATATTCGCACATTTTTAAACATAAAAATGATACAAAAATGCACGATTAAATTGAGAAATACCCTGAATATTCGCACATTTTTAAACATAAAAATGATACAAAAATGCACGATTAAATTGAGAAATACCCTGAATATTCGCACATTTTTAAACAGAAAAATGGTACAAAAATGCACGATTAAATTGAGAAATACCCTGAATATTCGCACATTTTTAAACATAAAAATGGTACAAAAATGCACGATTAAATTGAGAAATACCCTGAATATTCGCACATTTTTAAACATAAAAATGATACAAAAATGCACGATTAAATTGAGAAATACCCTGAATATTCGCACATTTTTAAACATAAAAATGATACAAAAATGCACGATTAAATTGAGAAATACCCTGAATATTCGCACATTTTTAAACATAAAAATGGTACAAAAATGCACGATTAAATTGAGAAATACCCTGAATATTCGCACATTTTTAAACATAAAAATGATACAAAAATGCACGATTAAATTGAGAAATACCCTGAATATTCGCACATTTTTAAACATAAAAATGGTACAAAAATGCACGATTAAATTGAGAAATACCCTGAATATTCGCACATTTTTAAACATAAAAATGGTACAAAAATGCACGATTAAATTGAGAAATACCCTGAATATTCGCACATTTTTAAACATAAAAATGATACAAAAATGCACGATTAAATTGAGAAATACCCTGAATATTCGCACATTTTTAAACATAAAAATGGTACAAAAATGCACGATTAAATTGAGAAATACCCTGAATATTCGCACATTTTTAAACATAAAAATGATACAAAAATGCACGATTAAATTGAGAAATACCCTGAATATTCGCACATTTTTAAACATAAAAATGGTACAAAAATGCACGATTAAATTGAGAAATACCCTGAATATTCGCACATTTTTAAACATAAAAATGGTACAAAAATGCACGATTAAATTGAGAAATACCCTGAATATTCGCACATTTTTAAACATAAAAATGATACAAAAATGCACGATTAAATTGAGAAATACCCTGAATATTCGCACATTTTTAAACAGAAAAATGGTACAAAAATGCACGATTAAATTGAGAAATACCATGAATATTCGCACATTTTTAAACATAAAAATGGTACAAAAATGCACGATTAAATTGAGAAATACCCTGAATATTCGCACATTTTTAAACATAAAAATGGTACAAAAATGCACGATTAAATTGAGAAATACCCTGAATATTCGCACATTTTTAAACATAAAAATGATACAAAAATGCACGATTAAATTGAGAAATACCCTGAATATTCGCACATTTTTAAACAGAAAAATGGTACAAAAATGCACGATTAAATTGAGAAATACCCTGAATATTCGCACATTTTTAAACATAAAAATGGTACAAAAATGCACGATTAAATTGAGAAATACCCTGAATATTCGCACATTTTTAAACATAAAAATGATACAAAAATGCACGATTAAATTGAGAAATACCCTGAATATTCGCACATTTTTAAACATAAAAATGATACAAAAATGCACGATTAAATTGAGAAATACCCTGAATATTCGCACATTTTTAAACATAAAAATGGTACAAAAATGCACGATTAAATTGAGAAATACCCTGAATATTCGCACATTTTTAAACATAAAAATGATACAAAAATGCACGATTAAATTGAGAAATACCCTGAATATTCGCACATTTTTAAACATAAAAATGGTACAAAAATGCACGATTAAATTGAGAAATACCCTGAATATTCGCACATTTTTAAACATAAAAATGGTACAAAAATGCACGATTAAATTGAGAAATACCCTGAATATTCGCACATTTTTAAACATAAAAATGATACAAAAATGCACGATTAAATTGAGAAATACCCTGAATATTCGCACATTTTTAAACAGAAAAATGGTACAAAAATGCACGATTAAATTGAGAAATACCCTGAATATTCGCACATTTTTAAACATAAAAATGGTACAAAAATGCACGATTAAATTGAGAAATACCCTGAATATTCGCACATTTTTAAACATAAAAATGGTACAAAAATGCACGATTAAATTGAGAAATACCCTGAATATTCGCACATTTTTAAACATAAAAATGGTACAAAAATGCACGATTAAATTGAGAAATACCCTGAATATTCGCACATTTTTAAACATAAAAATGATACAAAAATGCACGATTAAATTGAGAAATACCCTGAATATTCGCACATTTTTAAACATAAAAATGATACAAAAATGCACGATTAAATTGAGAAATACCCTGAATATTCGCACATTTTTAAACATAAAAATGGTACAAAAATGCACGATTAAATTGAGAAATACCCTGAATATTCGCACATTTTTAAACATAAAAATGGTACAAAAATGCACGATTAAATTGAGAAATACCCTGAATATTCGCACATTTTTAAACATAAAAATGATACAAAAATGCACGATTAAATTGAGAAATACCCTGAATATTCGCACATTTTTAAACATAAAAATGGTACAAAAATGCACGATTAAATTGAGAAATACCCTGAATATTCGCACATTTTTAAACAGAAAAATGGTACAAAAATGCACGATTAAATTGAGAAATACCCTGAATATTCGCACATTTTTAAACAGAAAAATGGTACAAAAATGCACGATTAAATTGAGAAATACCCTGAATATTCGCACATTTTTAAACAGAAAAATGGTACAAAAATGCACGATTAAATTGAGAAATACCCTGAATATTCGCACATTTTTAAACAGAAAAATGGTACAAAAATGCACGATTAAATTGAGAAATACCCTGAATATTCGCACATTTTTAAACAGAAAAATGGTACAAAAATGCACGATTAAATTGAGAAATACCCTGAATATTCGCACATTTTTAAACAGAAAAATGGTACAAAAATGCACGATTAAATTGAGAAATACCCTGAATATTCGCACATTTTTAAACAGAAAAATGGTACAAAAATGCACGATTAAATTGAGAAATACCCTGAATATTCGCACATTTTTAAACAGAAAAATGGTACAAAAATGCACGATTAAATTGAGAAATACCCTGAATATTCGCACATTTTTAAACAGAAAAATGGTACAAAAATGCACGATTAAATTGAGAAATACCCTGAATATTCGCACATTTTTAAACAGAAAAATGGTACAAAAATGCACGATTAAATTGAGAAATACCCTGAATATTCGCACATTTTTAAACAGAAAAATGGTACAAAAATGCACGATTAAATTGAGAAATACCCTGAATATTCGCACATTTTTAAACAGAAAAATGGTACAAAAATGCACGATTAAATTGAGAAATACCCTGAATATTCTCGCTTTTTTTACAGAAAAATGGTACAAAAATGCACGATTAAATTGAGAAATACCCTGAATATTCGCACATTTTTAAACATAAAAATGATACAAAAATGCACGATTAAATTGAGAAATACCCTGAATATTCGCACATTTTTAAACATAAAAATGATACAAAAATGCACGATTAAATTGAGAAATACCCTGAATATTCGCACATTTTTAAACATAAAAATGGTACAAAAATGCACGATTAAATTGAGAAATACCCTGAATATTCTCGCTTTTTTTACAGAAAAATGGTACAAAAATGCACGATTAAATTGAGAAATACCCTGAATATTCGCACATTTTTAAACATAAAAATGATACAAAAATGCACGATTAAATTGAGAAATACCCTGAATATTCGCACATTTTTAAACATAAAAATGGTACAAAAATGCACGATTAAATTGAGAAATACCCTGAATATTCGCACATTTTTAAACATAAAAATGATACAAAAATGCACGATTAAATTGAGAAATACCCTGAATATTCGCACATTTTTAAACATAAAAATGGTACAAAAATGCACGATTAAATTGAGAAATACCCTGAATATTCGCACATTTTTAAACATAAAAATGGTACAAAAATGCACGATTAAATTGAGAAATACCCTGAATATTCGCACATTTTTAAACAGAAAAATGGTACAAAAATGCACGATTAAATTGAGAAATACCCTGAATATTCGCACATTTTTAAACAGAAAAATGGTACAAAAATGCACGATTAAATTGAGAAATACCCTGAATATTCGCACATTTTTAAACAGAAAAATGGTACAAAAATGCACGATTAAATTGAGAAATACCCTGAATATTCGCACATTTTTAAACAGAAAAATGGTACAAAAATGCACGATTAAATTGAGAAATACCCTGAATATTCGCACATTTTTAAACAGAAAAATGGTACAAAAATGCACGATTAAATTGAGAAATACCCTGAATATTCGCACATTTTTAAACAGAAAAATGGTACAAAAATGCACGATTAAATTGAGAAATACCCTGAATATTCTCGCTTTTTTTACAGAAAAATGGTACAAAAATGCACGATTAAATTGAGAAATACCCTGAATATTCGCACATTTTTAAACATAAAAATGATACAAAAATGCACGATTAAATTGAGAAATACCCTGAATATTCGCACATTTTTAAACATAAAAATGGTACAAAAATGCACGATTAAATTGAGAAATACCCTGAATATTCTCGCTTTTTTTACAGAAAAATGGTACAAAAATGCACGATTAAATTGAGAAATACCCTGAATATTCGCACATTTTTAAACATAAAAATGATACAAAAATGCACGATTAAATTGAGAAATACCCTGAATATTCGCACATTTTTAAACATAAAAATGATACAAAAATGCACGATTAAATTGAGAAATACCCTGAATATTCGCACATTTTTAAACATAAAAATGGTACAAAAATGCACGATTAAATTGAGAAATACCCTGAATATTCGCACATTTTTAAACATAAAAATGGTACAAAAATGCACGATTAAATTGAGAAATACCCTGAATATTCGCACATTTTTAAACATAAAAATGGTACAAAAATGCACGATTAAATTGAGAAATACCCTGAATATTCGCACATTTTTAAACAGAAAAATGGTACAAAAATGCACGATTAAATTGAGAAATACCCTGAATATTCGCACATTTTTAAACAGAAAAATGGTACAAAAATGCACGATTAAATTGAGAAATACCCTGAATATTCGCACATTTTTAAACAGAAAAATGATACAAAAATGCACGATTAAATTGAGAAATACCCTGAATATTCTCGCTTTTTTTACAGAAAAATGGTACAAAAATGCACGATTAAATTGAGAAATACCCTGAATATTCGCACATTTTTAAACATAAAAATGATACAAAAATGCACGATTAAATTGAGAAATACCCTGAATATTCGCACATTTTTAAACATAAAAATGATACAAAAATGCACGATTAAATTGAGAAATACCCTGAATATTCGCACATTTTTAAACATAAAAATGGTACAAAAATGCACGATTAAATTGAGAAATACCCTGAATATTCTCGCTTTTTTTACAGAAAAATGGTACAAAAATGCACGATTAAATTGAGAAATACCCTGAATATTCGCACATTTTTAAACATAAAAATGATACAAAAATGCACGATTAAATTGAGAAATACCCTGAATATTCGCACATTTTTAAACATAAAAATGATACAAAAATGCACGATTAAATTGAGAAATACCCTGAATATTCGCACATTTTTAAACATAAAAATGGTACAAAAATGCACGATTAAATTGAGAAATACCCTGAATATTCGCACATTTTTAAACATAAAAATGGTACAAAAATGCACGATTAAATTGAGAAATACCCTGAATATTCGCACATTTTTAAACATAAAAATGGTACAAAAATGCACGATTAAATTGAGAAATACCCTGAATATTCGCACATTTTTAAACAGAAAAATGGTACAAAAATGCACGATTAAATTGAGAAATACCCTGAATATTCGCACATTTTTAAACAGAAAAATGGTACAAAAATGCACGATTAAATTGAGAAATACCCTGAATATTCGCACATTTTTAAACAGAAAAATGGTACAAAAATGCACGATTAAATTGAGAAATACCCTGAATATTCGCACATTTTTAAACATAAAAATGATACAAAAATGCACGATTAAATTGAGAAATACCCTGAATATTCGCACATTTTTAAACATAAAAATGGTACAAAAATGCACGATTAAATTGAGAAATACCCTGAATATTCGCACATTTTTAAACATAAAAATGATACAAAAATGCACGATTAAATTGAGAAATACCCTGAATATTCGCACATTTTTAAACATAAAAATGGTACAAAAATGCACGATTAAATTGAGAAATACCCTGAATATTCGCACATTTTTAAACATAAAAATGATACAAAAATGCACGATTAAATTGAGAAATACCCTGAATATTCGCACATTTTTAAACATAAAAATGGTACAAAAATGCACGATTAAATTGAGAAATACCCTGAATATTCGCACATTTTTAAACATAAAAATGATACAAAAATGCACGATTAAATTGAGAAATACCCTGAATATTCGCACATTTTTAAACAGAAAAATGGTACAAAAATGCACGATTAAATTGAGAAATACCCTGAATATTCGCACATTTTTAAACAGAAAAATGGTACAAAAATGCACGATTAAATTGAGAAATACCCTGAATATTCGCACATTTTTAAACAGAAAAATGGTACAAAAATGCACGATTAAATTGAGAAATACCCTGAATATTCGCACATTTTTAAACAGAAAAATGGTACAAAAATGCACGATTAAATTGAGAAATACCCTGAATATTCGCACATTTTTAAACAGAAAAATGGTACAAAAATGCACGATTAAATTGAGAAATACCCTGAATATTCGCACATTTTTAAACAGAAAAATGGTACAAAAATGCACGATTAAATTGAGAAATACCCTGAATATTCGCACATTTTTAAACAGAAAAATGGTACAAAAATGCACGATTAAATTGAGAAATACCCTGAATATTCGCACATTTTTAAACAGAAAAATGGTACAAAAATGCACGATTAAATTGAGAAATACCCTGAATATTCGCACATTTTTAAACAGAAAAATGGTACAAAAATGCACGATTAAATTGAGAAATACCCTGAATATTCGCACATTTTTAAACAGAAAAATGGTACAAAAATGCACGATTAAATTGAGAAATACCCTGAATATTCGCACATTTTTAAACAGAAAAATGGTACAAAAATGCACGATTAAATTGAGAAATACCCTGAATATTCGCACATTTTTAAACAGAAAAATGGTACAAAAATGCACGATTAAATTGAGAAATACCCTGAATATTCGCACATTTTTAAACAGAAAAATGGTACAAAAATGCACGATTAAATTGAGAAATACCCTGAATATTCGCACATTTTTAAACAGAAAAATGGTACAAAAATGCACGATTAAATTGAGAAATACCCTGAATATTCTCGCTTTTTTTACAGAAAAATGGTACAAAAATGCACGATTAAATTGAGAAATACCCTGAATATTCGCACATTTTTAAACATAAAAATGATACAAAAATGCACGATTAAATTGAGAAATACCCTGAATATTCGCACATTTTTAAACATAAAAATGGTACAAAAATGCACGATTAAATTGAGAAATACCCTGAATATTCTCGCTTTTTTTACAGAAAAATGGTACAAAAATGCACGATTAAATTGAGAAATACCCTGAATATTCGCACATTTTTAAACATAAAAATGATACAAAAATGCACGATTAAATTGAGAAATACCCTGAATATTCGCACATTTTTAAACATAAAAATGGTACAAAAATGCACGATTAAATTGAGAAATACCCTGAATATTCGCACATTTTTAAACATAAAAATGATACAAAAATGCACGATTAAATTGAGAAATACCCTGAATATTCGCACATTTTTAAACATAAAAATGGTACAAAAATGCACGATTAAATTGAGAAATACCCTGAATATTCGCACATTTTTAAACATAAAAATGGTACAAAAATGCACGATTAAATTGAGAAATACCCTGAATATTCGCACATTTTTAAACAGAAAAATGGTACAAAAATGCACGATTAAATTGAGAAATACCCTGAATATTCGCACATTTTTAAACAGAAAAATGGTACAAAAATGCACGATTAAATTGAGAAATACCCTGAATATTCGCACATTTTTAAACAGAAAAATGGTACAAAAATGCACGATTAAATTGAGAAATACCCTGAATATTCGCACATTTTTAAACAGAAAAATGGTACAAAAATGCACGATTAAATTGAGAAATACCCTGAATATTCGCACATTTTTAAACAGAAAAATGGTACAAAAATGCACGATTAAATTGAGAAATACCCTGAATATTCGCACATTTTTAAACAGAAAAATGGTACAAAAATGCACGATTAAATTGAGAAATACCCTGAATATTCTCGCTTTTTTTACAGAAAAATGGTACAAAAATGCACGATTAAATTGAGAAATACCCTGAATATTCGCACATTTTTAAACATAAAAATGATACAAAAATGCACGATTAAATTGAGAAATACCCTGAATATTCGCACATTTTTAAACATAAAAATGGTACAAAAATGCACGATTAAATTGAGAAATACCCTGAATATTCTCGCTTTTTTTACAGAAAAATGGTACAAAAATGCACGATTAAATTGAGAAATACCCTGAATATTCGCACATTTTTAAACATAAAAATGATACAAAAATGCACGATTAAATTGAGAAATACCCTGAATATTCGCACATTTTTAAACATAAAAATGATACAAAAATGCACGATTAAATTGAGAAATACCCTGAATATTCGCACATTTTTAAACATAAAAATGGTACAAAAATGCACGATTAAATTGAGAAATACCCTGAATATTCGCACATTTTTAAACATAAAAATGGTACAAAAATGCACGATTAAATTGAGAAATACCCTGAATATTCGCACATTTTTAAACATAAAAATGGTACAAAAATGCACGATTAAATTGAGAAATACCCTGAATATTCGCACATTTTTAAACAGAAAAATGGTACAAAAATGCACGATTAAATTGAGAAATACCCTGAATATTCGCACATTTTTAAACAGAAAAATGGTACAAAAATGCACGATTAAATTGAGAAATACCCTGAATATTCGCACATTTTTAAACAGAAAAATGGTACAAAAATGCACGATTAAATTGAGAAATACCCTGAATATTCTCGCTTTTTTTACAGAAAAATGGTACAAAAATGCACGATTAAATTGAGAAATACCCTGAATATTCGCACATTTTTAAACATAAAAATGATACAAAAATGCACGATTAAATTGAGAAATACCCTGAATATTCGCACATTTTTAAACATAAAAATGATACAAAAATGCACGATTAAATTGAGAAATACCCTGAATATTCGCACATTTTTAAACATAAAAATGGTACAAAAATGCACGATTAAATTGAGAAATACCCTGAATATTCTCGCTTTTTTTACAGAAAAATGGTACAAAAATGCACGATTAAATTGAGAAATACCCTGAATATTCGCACATTTTTAAACATAAAAATGATACAAAAATGCACGATTAAATTGAGAAATACCCTGAATATTCGCACATTTTTAAACATAAAAATGATACAAAAATGCACGATTAAATTGAGAAATACCCTGAATATTCGCACATTTTTAAACATAAAAATGGTACAAAAATGCACGATTAAATTGAGAAATACCCTGAATATTCGCACATTTTTAAACATAAAAATGGTACAAAAATGCACGATTAAATTGAGAAATACCCTGAATATTCGCACATTTTTAAACATAAAAATGGTACAAAAATGCACGATTAAATTGAGAAATACCCTGAATATTCGCACATTTTTAAACAGAAAAATGGTACAAAAATGCACGATTAAATTGAGAAATACCCTGAATATTCGCACATTTTTAAACAGAAAAATGGTACAAAAATGCACGATTAAATTGAGAAATACCCTGAATATTCGCACATTTTTAAACAGAAAAATGGTACAAAAATGCACGATTAAATTGAGAAATACCCTGAATATTCGCACATTTTTAAACAGAAAAATGGTACAAAAATGCACGATTAAATTGAGAAATACCCTGAATATTCGCACATTTTTAAACAGAAAAATGGTACAAAAATGCACGATTAAATTGAGAAATACCCTGAATATTCGCACATTTTTAAACAGAAAAATGGTACAAAAATGCACGATTAAATTGAGAAATACCCTGAATATTCGCACATTTTTAAACAGAAAAATGGTACAAAAATGCACGATTAAATTGAGAAATACCCTGAATATTCGCACATTTTTAAACAGAAAAATGGTACAAAAATGCACGATTAAATTGAGAAATACCCTGAATATTCGCACATTTTTAAACAGAAAAATGGTACAAAAATGCACGATTAAATTGAGAAATACCCTGAATATTCGCACATTTTTAAACAGAAAAATGGTACAAAAATGCACGATTAAATTGAGAAATACCCTGAATATTCGCACATTTTTAAACAGAAAAATGGTACAAAAATGCACGATTAAATTGAGAAATACCCTGAATATTCGCACATTTTTAAACAGAAAAATGGTACAAAAATGCACGATTAAATTGAGAAATACCCTGAATATTCGCACATTTTTAAACAGAAAAATGGTACAAAAATGCACGATTAAATTGAGAAATACCCTGAATATTCTCGCTTTTTTTACAGAAAAATGGTACAAAAATGCACGATTAAATTGAGAAATACCCTGAATATTCGCACATTTTTAAACATAAAAATGATACAAAAATGCACGATTAAATTGAGAAATACCCTGAATATTCGCACATTTTTAAACATAAAAATGGTACAAAAATGCACGATTAAATTGAGAAATACCCTGAATATTCTCGCTTTTTTTACAGAAAAATGGTACAAAAATGCACGATTAAATTGAGAAATACCCTGAATATTCGCACATTTTTAAACATAAAAATGATACAAAAATGCACGATTAAATTGAGAAATACCCTGAATATTCGCACATTTTTAAACATAAAAATGGTACAAAAATGCACGATTAAATTGAGAAATACCCTGAATATTCGCACATTTTTAAACATAAAAATGGTACAAAAATGCACGATTAAATTGAGAAATACCCTGAATATTCGCACATTTTTAAACATAAAAATGGTACAAAAATGCACGATTAAATTGAGAAATACCCTGAATATTCGCACATTTTTAAACATAAAAATGATACAAAAATGCACGATTAAATTGAGAAATACCCTGAATATTCGCACATTTTTAAACATAAAAATGGTACAAAAATGCACGATTAAATTGAGAAATACCCTGAATATTCGCACATTTTTAAACATAAAAATGGTACAAAAATGCACGATTACTTACTTACTTACTTAGTTACTTAGACGATCCGTAGTTCGCCGTGGTGGCGCGGATCACAGCTTTCCATGTTGGGCGATCTCTGGCCAGAGTCGTCCAGTTTGTTGTTAGTTGGTTGTCGTCGTCCCGGACAGACAGGTCCTTCTTCATCATGTCGGCCCAGCGCATCGGCGGACGTCCTCTTGGGCGTTTCCAGTCTCTCGGGTACCAGTGAAGTGTGCTTGTCGTCCAGCGGTCGTCCGTTCTCCTTGCAACGTGGCCAGCCCATTCCAGTTTTCGTCTCATCACGTGCTTCAGCGGGTCCTTGACTTGCGAGAGCTTCCTCATGTCTTCGCGGTGGAGATCTCTTGAGCGTTGCTCGGTCAGAGTGATCCCGACGATCCTTCGTTCCAGAGCAGCGTGGGTAATTCGGATTCGTTCGAGATGGGCTTTCGTTGGTGACCACGTTTCTGCGGCGTAGCAGAGTGCAGGTAGGACGGTCGTGTCGAACAGATTTGCTCGGGTTTTCGGGTCGGCGATCAGGTCGGACGCTCTTTGGATAGTTCCTAGGGCCGCCCAAGCTGATCTTCTCCTTCGGTGTAGTTCTGGGAGCAACTCGTTGTTCTTGTTCAGGTTCCGCCCGAGGTAGACGTACTCATCACACTCGTCGATCGGAGCTCCATTCGCGTAGACGGCGGTTGTTGGAGCTGATGGATTGCGCAAGCATTTTGTCTTCGACTCGTTGATCTCTAGCCCAACTTTCCTGCTTTCGGCGATGAGTTCGTTGAGCATTTTGGACGCTTCCAGTGGGCAGTGTGAGATCAGGACGACGTCATCTGCGAAACGAAGATGGTTGATGTTCTTTCCATCGATCGGCACTCCGTGGTCGTCCCAGTCGAGATTCCTGAAGACGGTTTCGAGTGTCGCTGAGAAGAGATTCGGGGAGATCGGATCTCCCTGGCGAACGCCTCTGCTGATCGGAACCTTCACTGCCGTGTGGAACGGAGTGATGTCGGTGGAGCAGTTCTTGTAGCAGAGTTTCAGCACGTCGATATAGGTTCTGTCTACATTTTGGTCTTCTAGGCTTGACCAGATGGAGTCGGGTTCGATGCAATCGAACGCCTTCTTGAAGTCGACGAAGATGAGAACCAGCGGCATGTGGTGTTCTCTTCCTGCTTCCAGGAGTCGTTGGACGGTGGTTATATGGTCGAGGGTGCTGAACTTTCGTCGGAAACCAGCTTGTTCGACGGGCTGTTCTTCTTCCAAACGGTCCTTGATTCGCCGGAGGATGCACTTCGAGAAGATCTTGTATATCACTGGAAGAAGCGAGATCGGGCGGTAATTGCCAAGATCTTCCTTGTCGCCTTTCTTGTGGATTAGGATTGTTTTTGAGCTTCTCCACTCGTCGGGCACTTCTTTTCTGGTCATGACGTTGTTGAACAGCTCGACGATGGTCTTCGTGACTTCTTCGTCGCACATCTTCAGAAAGTCGGCAGTGATTCCATCTGGGCCAGCGGCTTTTCCGTTTGGGAGTGAGCGTATGGCGGCTTCTACTTCAGAATATAGAAATTCTGGGACCGTTGTGGTTGTGGTGCGTGGCTGCGGCATCTGTGGTGAGATGTGTCCGACTGACTGGAAAAGGTTCGTGTAGAAGGTTTTGATTTCTTCTTCGATTTTTGGTCTGGTGGTCAGACGTTCTCCAGTCTCGTTCTTCAGGCAGGGTATCTTTGCTGCGAATTCTTGGAGTTCTTTTGCGGCCGTTTTCAGACTTTTCCGGTTCGCCACTGCTTGCAGGAGCCGTTCGTCCTTGAAGTTGTTCAGGTCTTTACGAAGAGATTGTCGACAGTTTTTGGCGATTACCTTGTACTCGCTTTTTGTTTTGTCGGCATTCCTTCGAGCGTTTTGTAGGCGTCGCGTTTCCTTGGAGATTCTCTTATCCGATCTGGTTTGTGGCAGAGTGGTGGCCTTCTCTCGTACATCGCTGAGAAAGTGTATCAGTTCGTCGTATTGTGCTTTCACTGAACCATTCCGTGTGGATGTCCGGGGTTGGCAGGTGAGGAGGGCGACGTCGGTCGGGTCGAGGAGCTTTCGAGGTGGTTTCCTGGAGAGGATCCGTTCCTTTTTGGCTTTCTTCAGGTCTAGGTGCAGGTTGCATCTGACTAGTCTGTGGTCGCTCCCGACTGTGACGGAGGGGAGGACATGCGTGTCTGTGAAGAAGCGGCCATTCGTCAGAATGTAGTCGATTTCGTGTTTGTGGACTCCGTCTGGTGAGACGTATGTCCATCGGCGATGGTTCGGCTTTCTGAAGAAGGTATTCGTGTTCCAGAGGTTATGGAGTTCGCAGAAATTGACGAGCTCCTCTCCGGCGTCGTTCCTTGGCTCGTACGCGTGTGTGCCAATGTGCGGTTCGGTTTGGTCTTTCCTGGATCCGGCGCGAGCGTTGAAATCTCCAGTCACGATCTTGTACTTGGACTTGCATTTCTTCACAGTGTCGCCGAGTTGTTCGTAGAAGGATTCAATTTCTTCTGGATCGGCGTCTGCTGTCGGTGCGTATCCATGTATTACTGTGATTTTCTGGTGTTTCGAGTGGCGGAAGGTGAGGAATCCGATGCGGTGGTTGATGAACTGCACCTCTTCTATCTTCTTCGTGATTTTCGGATTTGTTATGAAGCCAACTCCTCCACAGATTGAGTTCGCATCGCGTCTTCCGGAGAAGATTCCGTAGCCTTGCTGATCCTCCACGTTCAGTTCTTCTTTTCTTTTTGTCTCAGACAATCCGACTACGTCGAATTTCACGCGTTTGAGCTCGCTCATCAGGTCGTAGAGACGTACTTCGGTGGCGAGGGAGCGGCAGTTGTAGGCGGCGATCTTGAGGTCTGTCCGACGGGTTTTCCGGTGTCGTTGATGTCCGTGCTGTTGACTGGCGGTCAGGTCTCCTCCGTGATTAGATCGCCTCTCCCCATCTACCCTAGAGCCAGTCTTGTCGCGGGCAGGGATGGGGTGCGGGGGACTGAGGCAGGGGGGTTTGCTGTTTTTAGCGGATTTTTGTCTCTTTTGAACTCGAAGTGGGCTTGCTGGGCCAAATCGAGCGGCTTGGGAACGGAGAGTGTTGGACGCCACCTCCGACCGGCACGAGACGGTGTGCTTCTTAGCCTGCCAACTTCCCCTAGTGTGTCCAGCTCACTAGTGTGTTGAGAGAAGAAGGCAGTTGATCTCTTTCGCCACGTAGAGGCTCAGCACAGAAAGAAGATGCACGATTAAATTGAGAAATACCCTGAATATTCGCACATTTTTAAACATAAAAATGATACAAAAATGCACGATTAAATTGAGAAATACCCTGAATATTCGCACATTTTTAAACAGAAAAATGGTACAAAAATGCACGATTAAATTGAGAAATACCCTGAATATTCGCACATTTTTAAACATAAAAATGGTACAAAAATGCACGATTAAATTGAGAAATACCCTGAATATTCGCACATTTTTAAACATAAAAATGGTACAAAAATGCACGATTAAATTGAGAAATACCCTGAATATTCTCGCTTTTTTTACAGAAAAATGGTACAAAAATGCACGATTAAATTGAGAAATACCCTGAATATTCGCACATTTTTAAACATAAAAATGATACAAAAATGCACGATTAAATTGAGAAATACCCTGAATATTCGCACATTTTTAAACATAAAAATGGTACAAAAATGCACGATTAAATTGAGAAATACCCTGAATATTCTCGCTTTTTTTACAGAAAAATGGTACAAAAATGCACGATTAAATTGAGAAATACCCTGAATATTCGCACATTTTTAAACATAAAAATGATACAAAAATGCACGATTAAATTGAGAAATACCCTGAATATTCGCACATTTTTAAACATAAAAATGGTACAAAAATGCACGATTAAATTGAGAAATACCCTGAATATTCTCGCTTTTTTTACAGAAAAATGGTACAAAAATGCACGATTAAATTGAGAAATACCCTGAATATTCGCACATTTTTAAACATAAAAATGGTACAAAAATGCACGATTAAATTGAGAAATACCCTGAATATTCGCACATTTTTAAACATAAAAATGGTACAAAAATGCACGATTAAATTGAGAAATACCCTGAATATTCGCACATTTTTAAACATAAAAATGGTACAAAAATGCACGATTAAATTGAGAAATACCCTGAATATTCGCACATTTTTAAACATAAAAATGATACAAAAATGCACGATTAAATTGAGAAATACCCTGAATATTCGCACATTTTTAAACATAAAAATGGTACAAAAATGCACGATTAAATTGAGAAATACCCTGAATATTCGCACATTTTTAAACATAAAAATGGTACAAAAATGCACGATTAAATTGAGAAATACCCTGAATATTCGCACATTTTTAAACATAAAAATGGTACAAAAATGCACGATTAAATTGAGAAATACCCTGAATATTCGCACATTTTTAAACATAAAAATGATACAAAAATGCACGATTAAATTGAGAAATACCCTGAATATTCGCACATTTTTAAACAGAAAAATGGTACAAAAATGCACGATTAAATTGAGAAATACCCTGAATATTCGCACATTTTTAAACATAAAAATGGTACAAAAATGCACGATTAAATTGAGAAATACCCTGAATATTCGCACATTTTTAAACATAAAAATGGTACAAAAATGCACGATTAAATTGAGAAATACCCTGAATATTCTCGCTTTTTTTACAGAAAAATGGTACAAAAATGCACGATTAAATTGAGAAATACCCTGAATATTCGCACATTTTTAAACAGAAAAATGGTACAAAAATGCACGATTAAATTGAGAAATACCCTGAATATTCGCACATTTTTAAACAGAAAAATGGTACAAAAATGCACGATTAAATTGAGAAATACCCTGAATATTCGCACATTTTTAAACAGAAAAATGGTACAAAAATGCACGATTAAATTGAGAAATACCCTGAATATTCGCACATTTTTAAACAGAAAAATGGTACAAAAATGCACGATTAAATTGAGAAATACCCTGAATATTCGCACATTTTTAAACAGAAAAATGGTACAAAAATGCACGATTAAATTGAGAAATACCCTGAATATTCGCACATTTTTAAACAGAAAAATGGTACAAAAATGCACGATTAAATTGAGAAATACCCTGAATATTCGCACATTTTTAAACAGAAAAATGGTACAAAAATGCACGATTAAATTGAGAAATACCCTGAATATTCGCACATTTTTAAACAGAAAAATGGTACAAAAATGCACGATTAAATTGAGAAATACCCTGAATATTCGCACATTTTTAAACAGAAAAATGGTACAAAAATGCACGATTAAATTGAGAAATACCCTGAATATTCGCACATTTTTAAACAGAAAAATGGTACAAAAATGCACGATTAAATTGAGAAATACCCTGAATATTCGCACATTTTTAAACAGAAAAATGGTACAAAAATGCACGATTAAATTGAGAAATACCCTGAATATTCTCGCTTTTTTTACAGAAAAATGGTACAAAAATGCACGATTAAATTGAGAAATACCCTGAATATTCGCACATTTTTAAACATAAAAATGATACAAAAATGCACGATTAAATTGAGAAATACCCTGAATATTCGCACATTTTTAAACATAAAAATGGTACAAAAATGCACGATTAAATTGAGAAATACCCTGAATATTCTCGCTTTTTTTACAGAAAAATGGTACAAAAATGCACGATTAAATTGAGAAATACCCTGAATATTCGCACATTTTTAAACATAAAAATGATACAAAAATGCACGATTAAATTGAGAAATACCCTGAATATTCGCACATTTTTAAACATAAAAATGGTACAAAAATGCACGATTAAATTGAGAAATACCCTGAATATTCGCACATTTTTAAACATAAAAATGATACAAAAATGCACGATTAAATTGAGAAATACCCTGAATATTCGCACATTTTTAAACATAAAAATGGTACAAAAATGCACGATTAAATTGAGAAATACCCTGAATATTCGCACATTTTTAAACATAAAAATGGTACAAAAATGCACGATTAAATTGAGAAATACCCTGAATATTCGCACATTTTTAAACAGAAAAATGGTACAAAAATGCACGATTAAATTGAGAAATACCCTGAATATTCGCACATTTTTAAACAGAAAAATGGTACAAAAATGCACGATTAAATTGAGAAATACCCTGAATATTCGCACATTTTTAAACAGAAAAATGGTACAAAAATGCACGATTAAATTGAGAAATACCCTGAATATTCGCACATTTTTAAACAGAAAAATGGTACAAAAATGCACGATTAAATTGAGAAATACCCTGAATATTCGCACATTTTTAAACAGAAAAATGGTACAAAAATGCACGATTAAATTGAGAAATACCCTGAATATTCGCACATTTTTAAACAGAAAAATGGTACAAAAATGCACGATTAAATTGAGAAATACCCTGAATATTCTCGCTTTTTTTACAGAAAAATGGTACAAAAATGCACGATTAAATTGAGAAATACCCTGAATATTCGCACATTTTTAAACATAAAAATGATACAAAAATGCACGATTAAATTGAGAAATACCCTGAATATTCGCACATTTTTAAACATAAAAATGGTACAAAAATGCACGATTAAATTGAGAAATACCCTGAATATTCTCGCTTTTTTTACAGAAAAATGGTACAAAAATGCACGATTAAATTGAGAAATACCCTGAATATTCGCACATTTTTAAACATAAAAATGATACAAAAATGCACGATTAAATTGAGAAATACCCTGAATATTCGCACATTTTTAAACATAAAAATGATACAAAAATGCACGATTAAATTGAGAAATACCCTGAATATTCGCACATTTTTAAACATAAAAATGGTACAAAAATGCACGATTAAATTGAGAAATACCCTGAATATTCGCACATTTTTAAACATAAAAATGGTACAAAAATGCACGATTAAATTGAGAAATACCCTGAATATTCGCACATTTTTAAACATAAAAATGGTACAAAAATGCACGATTAAATTGAGAAATACCCTGAATATTCGCACATTTTTAAACAGAAAAATGGTACAAAAATGCACGATTAAATTGAGAAATACCCTGAATATTCGCACATTTTTAAACAGAAAAATGGTACAAAAATGCACGATTAAATTGAGAAATACCCTGAATATTCGCACATTTTTAAACAGAAAAATGGTACAAAAATGCACGATTAAATTGAGAAATACCCTGAATATTCTCGCTTTTTTTACAGAAAAATGGTACAAAAATGCACGATTAAATTGAGAAATACCCTGAATATTCGCACATTTTTAAACATAAAAATGATACAAAAATGCACGATTAAATTGAGAAATACCCTGAATATTCGCACATTTTTAAACATAAAAATGATACAAAAATGCACGATTAAATTGAGAAATACCCTGAATATTCGCACATTTTTAAACATAAAAATGGTACAAAAATGCACGATTAAATTGAGAAATACCCTGAATATTCTCGCTTTTTTTACAGAAAAATGGTACAAAAATGCACGATTAAATTGAGAAATACCCTGAATATTCGCACATTTTTAAACATAAAAATGATACAAAAATGCACGATTAAATTGAGAAATACCCTGAATATTCGCACATTTTTAAACATAAAAATGATACAAAAATGCACGATTAAATTGAGAAATACCCTGAATATTCGCACATTTTTAAACATAAAAATGGTACAAAAATGCACGATTAAATTGAGAAATACCCTGAATATTCGCACATTTTTAAACATAAAAATGGTACAAAAATGCACGATTAAATTGAGAAATACCCTGAATATTCGCACATTTTTAAACATAAAAATGGTACAAAAATGCACGATTAAATTGAGAAATACCCTGAATATTCGCACATTTTTAAACAGAAAAATGGTACAAAAATGCACGATTAAATTGAGAAATACCCTGAATATTCGCACATTTTTAAACAGAAAAATGGTACAAAAATGCACGATTAAATTGAGAAATACCCTGAATATTCGCACATTTTTAAACAGAAAAATGGTACAAAAATGCACGATTAAATTGAGAAATACCCTGAATATTCGCACATTTTTAAACAGAAAAATGGTACAAAAATGCACGATTAAATTGAGAAATACCCTGAATATTCGCACATTTTTAAACAGAAAAATGGTACAAAAATGCACGATTAAATTGAGAAATACCCTGAATATTCGCACATTTTTAAACAGAAAAATGGTACAAAAATGCACGATTAAATTGAGAAATACCCTGAATATTCGCACATTTTTAAACAGAAAAATGGTACAAAAATGCACGATTAAATTGAGAAATACCCTGAATATTCGCACATTTTTAAACAGAAAAATGGTACAAAAATGCACGATTAAATTGAGAAATACCCTGAATATTCGCACATTTTTAAACAGAAAAATGGTACAAAAATGCACGATTAAATTGAGAAATACCCTGAATATTCGCACATTTTTAAACAGAAAAATGGTACAAAAATGCACGATTAAATTGAGAAATACCCTGAATATTCGCACATTTTTAAACAGAAAAATGGTACAAAAATGCACGATTAAATTGAGAAATACCCTGAATATTCGCACATTTTTAAACAGAAAAATGGTACAAAAATGCACGATTAAATTGAGAAATACCCTGAATATTCGCACATTTTTAAACAGAAAAATGGTACAAAAATGCACGATTAAATTGAGAAATACCCTGAATATTCTCGCTTTTTTTACAGAAAAATGGTACAAAAATGCACGATTAAATTGAGAAATACCCTGAATATTCGCACATTTTTAAACATAAAAATGATACAAAAATGCACGATTAAATTGAGAAATACCCTGAATATTCGCACATTTTTAAACATAAAAATGGTACAAAAATGCACGATTAAATTGAGAAATACCCTGAATATTCTCGCTTTTTTTACAGAAAAATGGTACAAAAATGCACGATTAAATTGAGAAATACCCTGAATATTCGCACATTTTTAAACATAAAAATGATACAAAAATGCACGATTAAATTGAGAAATACCCTGAATATTCGCACATTTTTAAACATAAAAATGGTACAAAAATGCACGATTAAATTGAGAAATACCCTGAATATTCGCACATTTTTAAACATAAAAATGGTACAAAAATGCACGATTAAATTGAGAAATACCCTGAATATTCGCACATTTTTAAACATAAAAATGGTACAAAAATGCACGATTAAATTGAGAAATACCCTGAATATTCGCACATTTTTAAACATAAAAATGATACAAAAATGCACGATTAAATTGAGAAATACCCTGAATATTCGCACATTTTTAAACATAAAAATGGTACAAAAATGCACGATTAAATTGAGAAATACCCTGAATATTCGCACATTTTTAAACATAAAAATGGTACAAAAATGCACGATTACTTACTTACTTACTTAGTTACTTAGACGATCCGTAGTTCGCCGTGGTGGCGCGGATCACAGCTTTCCATGTTGGGCGATCTCTGGCCAGAGTCGTCCAGTTTGTTGTTAGTTGGTTGTCGTCGTCCCGGACAGACAGGTCCTTCTTCATCATGTCGGCCCAGCGCATCGGCGGACGTCCTCTTGGGCGTTTCCAGTCTCTCGGGTACCAGTGAAGTGTGCTTGTCGTCCAGCGGTCGTCCGTTCTCCTTGCAACGTGGCCAGCCCATTCCAGTTTTCGTCTCATCACGTGCTTCAGCGGGTCCTTGACTTGCGAGAGCTTCCTCATGTCTTCGCGGTGGAGATCTCTTGAGCGTTGCTCGGTCAGAGTGATCCCGACGATCCTTCGTTCCAGAGCAGCGTGGGTAATTCGGATTCGTTCGAGATGGGCTTTCGTTGGTGACCACGTTTCTGCGGCGTAGCAGAGTGCAGGTAGGACGGTCGTGTCGAACAGATTTGCTCGGGTTTTCGGGTCGGCGATCAGGTCGGACGCTCTTTGGATAGTTCCTAGGGCCGCCCAAGCTGATCTTCTCCTTCGGTGTAGTTCTGGGAGCAACTCGTTGTTCTTGTTCAGGTTCCGCCCGAGGTAGACGTACTCATCACACTCGTCGATCGGAGCTCCATTCGCGTAGACGGCGGTTGTTGGAGCTGATGGATTGCGCAAGCATTTTGTCTTCGACTCGTTGATCTCTAGCCCAACTTTCCTGCTTTCGGCGATGAGTTCGTTGAGCATTTTGGACGCTTCCAGTGGGCAGTGTGAGATCAGGACGACGTCATCTGCGAAACGAAGATGGTTGATGTTCTTTCCATCGATCGGCACTCCGTGGTCGTCCCAGTCGAGATTCCTGAAGACGGTTTCGAGTGTCGCTGAGAAGAGATTCGGGGAGATCGGATCTCCCTGGCGAACGCCTCTGCTGATCGGAACCTTCACTGCCGTGTGGAACGGAGTGATGTCGGTGGAGCAGTTCTTGTAGCAGAGTTTCAGCACGTCGATATAGGTTCTGTCTACATTTTGGTCTTCTAGGCTTGACCAGATGGAGTCGGGTTCGATGCAATCGAACGCCTTCTTGAAGTCGACGAAGATGAGAACCAGCGGCATGTGGTGTTCTCTTCCTGCTTCCAGGAGTCGTTGGACGGTGGTTATATGGTCGAGGGTGCTGAACTTTCGTCGGAAACCAGCTTGTTCGACGGGCTGTTCTTCTTCCAAACGGTCCTTGATTCGCCGGAGGATGCACTTCGAGAAGATCTTGTATATCACTGGAAGAAGCGAGATCGGGCGGTAATTGCCAAGATCTTCCTTGTCGCCTTTCTTGTGGATTAGGATTGTTTTTGAGCTTCTCCACTCGTCGGGCACTTCTTTTCTGGTCATGACGTTGTTGAACAGCTCGACGATGGTCTTCGTGACTTCTTCGTCGCACATCTTCAGAAAGTCGGCAGTGATTCCATCTGGGCCAGCGGCTTTTCCGTTTGGGAGTGAGCGTATGGCGGCTTCTACTTCAGAATATAGAAATTCTGGGACCGTTGTGGTTGTGGTGCGTGGCTGCGGCATCTGTGGTGAGATGTGTCCGACTGACTGGAAAAGGTTCGTGTAGAAGGTTTTGATTTCTTCTTCGATTTTTGGTCTGGTGGTCAGACGTTCTCCAGTCTCGTTCTTCAGGCAGGGTATCTTTGCTGCGAATTCTTGGAGTTCTTTTGCGGCCGTTTTCAGACTTTTCCGGTTCGCCACTGCTTGCAGGAGCCGTTCGTCCTTGAAGTTGTTCAGGTCTTTACGAAGAGATTGTCGACAGTTTTTGGCGATTACCTTGTACTCGCTTTTTGTTTTGTCGGCATTCCTTCGAGCGTTTTGTAGGCGTCGCGTTTCCTTGGAGATTCTCTTATCCGATCTGGTTTGTGGCAGAGTGGTGGCCTTCTCTCGTACATCGCTGAGAAAGTGTATCAGTTCGTCGTATTGTGCTTTCACTGAACCATTCCGTGTGGATGTCCGGGGTTGGCAGGTGAGGAGGGCGACGTCGGTCGGGTCGAGGAGCTTTCGAGGTGGTTTCCTGGAGAGGATCCGTTCCTTTTTGGCTTTCTTCAGGTCTAGGTGCAGGTTGCATCTGACTAGTCTGTGGTCGCTCCCGACTGTGACGGAGGGGAGGACATGCGTGTCTGTGAAGAAGCGGCCATTCGTCAGAATGTAGTCGATTTCGTGTTTGTGGACTCCGTCTGGTGAGACGTATGTCCATCGGCGATGGTTCGGCTTTCTGAAGAAGGTATTCGTGTTCCAGAGGTTATGGAGTTCGCAGAAATTGACGAGCTCCTCTCCGGCGTCGTTCCTTGGCTCGTACGCGTGTGTGCCAATGTGCGGTTCGGTTTGGTCTTTCCTGGATCCGGCGCGAGCGTTGAAATCTCCAGTCACGATCTTGTACTTGGACTTGCATTTCTTCACAGTGTCGCCGAGTTGTTCGTAGAAGGATTCAATTTCTTCTGGATCGGCGTCTGCTGTCGGTGCGTATCCATGTATTACTGTGATTTTCTGGTGTTTCGAGTGGCGGAAGGTGAGGAATCCGATGCGGTGGTTGATGAACTGCACCTCTTCTATCTTCTTCGTGATTTTCGGATTTGTTATGAAGCCAACTCCTCCACAGATTGAGTTCGCATCGCGTCTTCCGGAGAAGATTCCGTAGCCTTGCTGATCCTCCACGTTCAGTTCTTCTTTTCTTTTTGTCTCAGACAATCCGACTACGTCGAATTTCACGCGTTTGAGCTCGCTCATCAGGTCGTAGAGACGTACTTCGGTGGCGAGGGAGCGGCAGTTGTAGGCGGCGATCTTGAGGTCTGTCCGACGGGTTTTCCGGTGTCGTTGATGTCCGTGCTGTTGACTGGCGGTCAGGTCTCCTCCGTGATTAGATCGCCTCTCCCCATCTACCCTAGAGCCAGTCTTGTCGCGGGCAGGGATGGGGTGCGGGGGACTGAGGCAGGGGGGTTTGCTGTTTTTAGCGGATTTTTGTCTCTTTTGAACTCGAAGTGGGCTTGCTGGGCCAAATCGAGCGGCTTGGGAACGGAGAGTGTTGGACGCCACCTCCGACCGGCACGAGACGGTGTGCTTCTTAGCCTGCCAACTTCCCCTAGTGTGTCCAGCTCACTAGTGTGTTGAGAGAAGAAGGCAGTTGATCTCTTTCGCCACGTAGAGGCTCAGCACAGAAAGAAGATGCACGATTAAATTGAGAAATACCCTGAATATTCGCACATTTTTAAACATAAAAATGATACAAAAATGCACGATTAAATTGAGAAATACCCTGAATATTCGCACATTTTTAAACAGAAAAATGGTACAAAAATGCACGATTAAATTGAGAAATACCCTGAATATTCGCACATTTTTAAACATAAAAATGGTACAAAAATGCACGATTAAATTGAGAAATACCCTGAATATTCGCACATTTTTAAACATAAAAATGGTACAAAAATGCACGATTAAATTGAGAAATACCCTGAATATTCTCGCTTTTTTTACAGAAAAATGGTACAAAAATGCACGATTAAATTGAGAAATACCCTGAATATTCGCACATTTTTAAACATAAAAATGATACAAAAATGCACGATTAAATTGAGAAATACCCTGAATATTCGCACATTTTTAAACATAAAAATGGTACAAAAATGCACGATTAAATTGAGAAATACCCTGAATATTCTCGCTTTTTTTACAGAAAAATGGTACAAAAATGCACGATTAAATTGAGAAATACCCTGAATATTCGCACATTTTTAAACATAAAAATGATACAAAAATGCACGATTAAATTGAGAAATACCCTGAATATTCGCACATTTTTAAACATAAAAATGGTACAAAAATGCACGATTAAATTGAGAAATACCCTGAATATTCTCGCTTTTTTTACAGAAAAATGGTACAAAAATGCACGATTAAATTGAGAAATACCCTGAATATTCGCACATTTTTAAACATAAAAATGGTACAAAAATGCACGATTAAATTGAGAAATACCCTGAATATTCGCACATTTTTAAACATAAAAATGGTACAAAAATGCACGATTAAATTGAGAAATACCCTGAATATTCGCACATTTTTAAACATAAAAATGGTACAAAAATGCACGATTAAATTGAGAAATACCCTGAATATTCGCACATTTTTAAACATAAAAATGATACAAAAATGCACGATTAAATTGAGAAATACCCTGAATATTCGCACATTTTTAAACATAAAAATGGTACAAAAATGCACGATTAAATTGAGAAATACCCTGAATATTCGCACATTTTTAAACATAAAAATGGTACAAAAATGCACGATTAAATTGAGAAATACCCTGAATATTCGCACATTTTTAAACATAAAAATGGTACAAAAATGCACGATTAAATTGAGAAATACCCTGAATATTCGCACATTTTTAAACATAAAAATGATACAAAAATGCACGATTAAATTGAGAAATACCCTGAATATTCGCACATTTTTAAACAGAAAAATGGTACAAAAATGCACGATTAAATTGAGAAATACCCTGAATATTCGCACATTTTTAAACATAAAAATGGTACAAAAATGCACGATTAAATTGAGAAATACCCTGAATATTCGCACATTTTTAAACATAAAAATGGTACAAAAATGCACGATTAAATTGAGAAATACCCTGAATATTCTCGCTTTTTTTACAGAAAAATGGTACAAAAATGCACGATTAAATTGAGAAATACCCTGAATATTCGCACATTTTTAAACATAAAAATGATACAAAAATGCACGATTAAATTGAGAAATACCCTGAATATTCGCACATTTTTAAACATAAAAATGGTACAAAAATGCACGATTAAATTGAGAAATACCCTGAATATTCGCACATTTTAAAACATAAAAATGGTACAAAAATGCACGATTAAATTGAGAAATACCCTGAATATTCGCACATTTTTAAACATAAAAATGATACAAAAATGCACGATTAAATTGAGAAATACCCTGAATATTCGCACATTTTTAAACATAAAAATGGTACAAAAATGCACGATTAAATTGAGAAATACCCTGAATATTCGCACATTTTTAAACATAAAAATGGTACAAAAATGCACGATTAAATTGAGAAATACCCTGAATATTCGCACATTTTTAAACATAAAAATGATACAAAAATGCACGATTAAATTGAGAAATACCCTGAATATTCGCACATTTTTAAACATAAAAATGATACAAAAATGCACGATTAAATTGAGAAATACCCTGAATATTCTCGCTTTTTTTACAGAAAAATGGTACAAAAATGCACGATTAAATTGAGAAATACCCTGAATATTCGCACATTTTTAAACATAAAAATGATACAAAAATGCACGATTAAATTGAGAAATACCCTGAATCTTCGCACATTTTTAAACATAAAAATGGTACAAAAATGCACGATTAAATTGAGAAATACCCTGAATATTCGCACATTTTTAAACATAAAAATGATACAAAAATGCACGATTAAATTGAGAAATACCCTGAATATTCGCACATTTTTAAACAGAAAAATGGTACAAAAATGCACGATTAAATTGAGAAATACCCTGAATATTCGCACATTTTTAAACATAAAAATGGTACAAAAATGCACGATTAAATTGAGAAATACCCTGAATATTCGCACATTTTTAAACATAAAAATGATACAAAAATGCACGATTAAATTGAGAAATACCCTGAATATTCGCACATTTTTAAACATAAAAATGGTACAAAAATGCACGATTAAATTGAGAAATACCCTGAATATTCTCGCTTTTTTTACAGAAAAATGGTACAAAAATGCACGATTAAATTGAGAAATACCCTGAATATTCGCACATTTTTAAACATAAAAATGATACAAAAATGCACGATTAAATTGAGAAATACCCTGAATATTCGCACATTTTTAAACATAAAAATGGTACAAAAATGCACGATTAAATTGAGAAATACCCTGAATATTCGCACATTTTTAAACATAAAAATGGTACAAAAATGCACGATTAAATTGAGAAATACCCTGAATATTCGCACATTTTTAAACATAAAAATGATACAAAAATGCACGATTAAATTGAGAAATACCCTGAATATTCTCGCTTTTTTTACAGAAAAATGGTACAAAAATGCACGATTAAATTGAGAAATACCCTGAATATTCGCACATTTTTAAACATAAAAATGGTACAAAAATGCACGATTAAATTGAGAAATACCCTGAATATTCGCACATTTTTAAACATAAAAATGATACAAAAATGCACGATTAAATTGAGAAATACCCTGAATATTCGCACATTTTTAAACATAAAAATGGTACAAAAATGCACGATTAAATTGAGAAATACCCTGAATATTCTCGCTTTTTTTACAGAAAAATGGTACAAAAATGCACGATTAAATTGAGAAATACCCTGAATATTCGCACATTTTTAAACATAAAAATGATACAAAAATGCACGATTAAATTGAGAAATACCCTGAATATTCGCACATTTTTAAACATAAAAATGGTACAAAAATGCACGATTAAATTGAGAAATACCCTGAATATTCGCACATTTTTAAACATAAAAATGGTACAAAAATGCACGATTAAATTGAGAAATACCCTGAATATTCGCACATTTTTAAACATAAAAATGATACAAAAATGCACGATTAAATTGAGAAATACCCTGAATATTCGCACATTTTTAAACATAAAAATGGTACAAAAATGCACGATTAAATTGAGAAATACCCTGAATATTCGCACATTTTTAAACATAAAAATGGTACAAAAATGCACGATTAAATTGAGAAATACCCTGAATATTCGCACATTTTTAAACATAAAAATGGTACAAAAATGCACGATTAAATTGAGAAATACCCTGAATATTCGCACATTTTTAAACATAAAAATGATACAAAAATGCACGATTAAATTGAGAAATACCCTGAATATTCGCACATTTTTAAACAGAAAAATGGTACAAAAATGCACGATTAAATTGAGAAATACCCTGAATATTCGCACATTTTTAAACAGAAAAATGGTACAAAAATGCACGATTAAATTGAGAAATACCCTGAATATTCGCACATTTTTAAACATAAAAATGGTACAAAAATGCACGATTAAATTGAGAAATACCCTGAATATTCTCGCTTTTTTTACAGAAAAATGGTACAAAAATGCACGATTAAATTGAGAAATACCCTGAATATTCGCACATTTTTAAACATAAAAATGGTACAAAAATGCACGATTAAATTGAGAAATACCCTGAATATTCGCACATTTTTAAACATAAAAATGATACAAAAATGCACGATTAAATTGAGAAATACCCTGAATATTCGCACATTTTTAAACATAAAAATGGTACAAAAATGCACGATTAAATTGAGAAATACCCTGAATATTCGCACATTTTTAAACATAAAAATGATACAAAAATGCACGATTAAATTGAGAAATACCCTGAATATTCGCACATTTTTAAACAGAAAAATGGTACAAAAATGCACGATTAAATTGAGAAATACCCTGAATATTCGCACATTTTTAAACATAAAAATGGTACAAAAATGCACGATTAAATTGAGAAATACCCTGAATATTCGCACATTTTTAAACATAAAAATGATACAAAAATGCACGATTAAATTGAGAAATACCCTGAATATTCGCACATTTTTAAACATAAAAATGATACAAAAATGCACGATTAAATTGAGAAATACCCTGAATATTCGCACATTTTTAAACATAAAAATGGTACAAAAATGCACGATTAAATTGAGAAATACCCTGAATATTCGCACATTTTTAAACATAAAAATGGTACAAAAATGCACGATTAAATTGAGAAATACCCTGAATATTCGCACATTTTTAAACATAAAAATGATACAAAAATGCACGATTAAATTGAGAAATACCCTGAATATTCGCACATTTTTAAACATAAAAATGGTACAAAAATGCACGATTAAATTGAGAAATACCCTGAATATTCGCACATTTTTAAACATAAAAATGGTACAAAAATGCACGATTAAATTGAGAAATACCCTGAATATTCGCACATTTTTAAACATAAAAATGGTACAAAAATGCACGATTAAATTGAGAAATACCCTGAATATTCGCACATTTTTAAACATAAAAATGATACAAAAATGCACGATTAAATTGAGAAATACCCTGAATATTCGCACATTTTTAAACAGAAAAATGGTACAAAAATGCACGATTAAATTGAGAAATACCCTGAATATTCGCACATTTTTAAACATAAAAATGGTACAAAAATGCACGATTAAATTGAGAAATACCCTGAATATTCGCACATTTTTAAACATAAAAATGATACAAAAATGCACGATTAAATTGAGAAATACCCTGAATATTCGCACATTTTTAAACATAAAAATGATACAAAAATGCACGATTAAATTGAGAAATACCCTGAATATTCGCACATTTTTAAACATAAAAATGGTACAAAAATGCACGATTAAATTGAGAAATACCCTGAATATTCTCGCTTTTTTTACAGAAAAATGGTACAAAAATGCACGATTAAATTGAGAAATACCCTGAATATTCGCACATTTTTAAACATAAAAATGATACAAAAATGCACGATTAAATTGAGAAATACCCTGAATATTCGCACATTTTTAAACAGAAAAATGGTACAAAAATGCACGATTAAATTGAGAAATACCCTGAATATTCGCACATTTTTAAACAGAAAAATGGAACAAAAATGCACGATTAAATTGAGAAATACCCTGAATATTCTCGCTTTTTTTACAGAAAAATGGTACAAAAATGCACGATTAAATTGAGAAATACCCTGAATATTCGCACATTTTTAAACATAAAAATGGTACAAAAATGCACGATTAAATTGAGAAATACCCTGAATATTCGCACATTTTTAAACATAAAAATGGTACAAAAATGCACGATTAAATTGAGAAATACCCTGAATATTCGCACATTTTTAAACATAAAAATGGTACAAAAATGCACGATTAAATTGAGAAATACCCTGAATATTCGCACATTTTTAAACATAAAAATGATACAAAAATGCACGATTAAATTGAGAAATACCCTGAATATTCGCACATTTTTAAACAGAAAAATGGTACAAAAATGCACGATTAAATTGAGAAATACCCTGAATATTCGCACATTTTTAAACATAAAAATGATACAAAAATGCACGATTAAATTGAGAAATACCCTGAATATTCGCACATTTTTAAACATAAAAATGGTACAAAAATGAACGATTAAATTGAGAAATACCCTGAATATTCGCACATTTTTAAACAGAAAAATGGTACAAAAATGCACGATTAAATTGAGAAATACCCTGAATATTCGCACATTTTTAAACATAAAAATGATACAAAAATGCACGATTAAATTGAGAAATACCCTGAATATTCGCACATTTTTAAACATAAAAATGATACAAAAATGCACGATTAAATTGAGAAATACCCTGAATATTCGCACATTTTTAAACATAAAAATGATACAAAAATGCACGATTAAATTGAGAAATACCCTGAATATTCGCACATTTTTAAACATAAAAATGATACAAAAATGCACGATTAAATTGAGAAATACCCTGAATATTCGCACATTTTTAAACAGAAAAATGGTACAAAAATGCACGATTAAATTGAGAAATACCCTGAATATTCGCACATTTTTAAACATAAAAATGATACAAAAATGCACGATTAAATTGAGAAATACCCTGAATATTCGCACATTTTTAAACAGAAAAATGGTACAAAAATGAACGATTAAATTGAGAAATACCCTGAATATTCGCACATTTTTAAACATAAAAATGATACAAAAATGCACGATTAAATTGAGAAATACCCTGAATATTCGCACATTTTTAAACATAAAAATGGTACAAAAATGAACGATTAAATTGAGAAATACCCTGAATATTCGCACATTTTTAAACAGAAAAATGGTACAAAAATGCACGATTAAATTGAGAAATACCCTGAATATTCGCACATTTTTAAACATAAAAATGATACAAAAATGCACGATTAAATTGAGAAATACCCTGAATATTCTCGCTTTTTTTACAGAAAAATGGTACAAAAATGCACGATTAAATTGAGAAATACCCTGAATATTCGCACATTTTTAAACAGAAAAATGGTACAAAAATGAACGATTAAATTGAGAAATACCCTGAATATTCGCACATTTTTAAACATAAAAATGATACAAAAATGCACGATTAAATTGAGAAATACCCTGAATATTCGCACATTTTTAAACATAAAAATGGTACAAAAATGCACGATTAAATTGAGAAATACCCTGAATATTCGCACATTTTTAAACAGAAAAATGGTACAAAAATGCACGATTAAATTGAGAAATACCCTGAATATTCGCACATTTTTAAACAGAAAAATGGTACAAAAATGCACGATTAAATTGAGAAATACCCTGAATATTCGCACATTTTTAAACATAAAAATGGTACAAAAATGAACGATTAAATTGAGAAATACCCTGAATATTCGCACATTTTTAAACATAAAAATGATACAAAAATGCACGATTAAATTGAGAAATACCCTGAATATTCGCACATTTTTAAACATCAAAATGGTACAAAAATGCACGATTAAATTGAGAAATACCCTGAATATTCGCACATTTTTAAACAGAAAAATGGTACAAAAATGCACGATTAAATTGAGAAATACCCTGAATATTCGCACATTTTTAAACAGAAAAATGGTACAAAAATGCACGATTAAATTGAGAAATACCCTGAATATTCTCGCTTTTTTTACAGAAAAATGGTACAAAAATGCACGATTAAATTGAGAAATACCCTGAATATTCGCACATTTTTAAACATAAAAATGATACAAAAATGCACGATTAAATTGAGAAATACCCTGAATATTCGCACATTTTTAAACAGAAAAATGGTACAAAAATGCACGATTAAATTGAGAAATACCCTGAATATTCGCACATTTTTAAACATAAAAATGGTACAAAAATGCACGATTAAATTGAGAAATACCCTGAATATTCTCGCTTTTTTTACAGAAAAATGGTACAAAAATGCACGATTAAATTGAGAAATACCCTGAATATTCGCACATTTTTAAACAGAAAAATGGTACAAAAATGCACGATTAAATTGAGAAATACCCTGAATATTCGCACATTTTTAAACATAAAAATGGTACAAAAATGCACGATTAAATTGAGAAATACCCTGAATATTCGCACATTTTTAAACATAAAAATGATACAAAAATGCACAATTAAATTGAGAAATACCCTGAATATTCGCACATTTTTAAACAGAAAAATGGTACAAAAATGCACGATTAAATTGAGAAATACCCTGAATATTCGCACATTTTTAAACATAAAAATGGTACAAAAATGCACGATTAAATTGAGAAATACCCTGAATATTCGCACATTTTTAAACATAAAAATGGTACAAAAATGCACGATTAAATTGAGAAATACCCTGAATATTCGCACATTTTTAAACATAAAAATGATACAAAAATGCACGATTAAATTGAGAAATACCCTGAATATTCGCACATTTTTAAACAGAAAAATGGTACAAAAATGCACGATTAAATTGAGAAATACCCTGAATATTCGCACATTTTTAAACAGAAAAATGGTACAAAAATGCACGATTAAATTGAGAAATACCCTGAATATTCGCACATTTTTAAACATAAAAATGATACAAAAATGCACGATTAAATTGAGAAATACCCTGAATATTCGCACATTTTTAAACATAAAAATGATACAAAAATGCACGATTAAATTGAGAAATACCCTGAATATTCGCACATTTTTAAACAGAAAAATGGTACAAAAATGCACGATTAAATTGAGTAATACCCTGAATATTCGCACATTTTTAAACATAAAAATGGTACAAAAATGCACGATTAAATTGAGAAATACCCTGAATATTCGCACATTTTTAAACATAAAAATGATACAAAAATGCACGATTAAATTGAGAAATACCCTGAATATTCGCACATTTTTAAACAGAAAAATGGTACAAAAATGCACGATTAAATTGAGAAATACCCTGAATATTCGCACATTTTTAAACATAAAAATGGTACAAAAATGCACGATTAAATTGAGAAATACCCTGAATATTCGCACATTTTTAAACATAAAAATGGTACAAAAATGCACGATTAAATTGAGAAATACCCTGAATATTCGCACATTTTTAAACATTAAAATGGTACAAAAATGCACGATTAAATTGAGAAATACCCTGAATATTCGCACATTTTTAAACATAAAAATGATACAAAAATGCACGATTAAATTGAGAAATACCCTGAATATTCGCACATTTTTAAACAGAAAAATGGTACAAAAATGCACGATTAAATTGAGAAATACCCTGAATATTCGCACATTTTTAAACAGAAAAATGGTACAAAAATGCACGATTAAATTGAGAAATACCCTGAATATTCGCACATTTTTAAACATAAAAATGGTACAAAAATGCACGATTAAATTGAGAAATACCCTGAATATTCGCACATTTTTAAACATTAAAATGGTACAAAAATGCACGATTAAATTGAGAAATACCCTGAATATTCGCACATTTTTAAACATAAAAATGATACAAAAATGCACGATTAAATTGAGAAATACCCTGAATATTCGCACATTTTTAAACATAAAAATGGTACAAAAATGCACGATTAAATTGAGAAATACCCTGAATATTCGCACATTTTTAAACATTAAAATGGTACAAAAATGCACGATTAAATTGAGAAATACCCTGAATATTCGCACATTTTTAAACATAAAAATGGTACAAAAATGCACGATTAAATTGAGAAATACCCTGAATATTCGCACATTTTTAAACAGAAAAATGGTACAAAAATGCACGATTAAATTGAGAAATACCCTGAATATTCGCACATTTTTAAACATAAAAATGGTACAAAAATGCACGATTAAATTGAGAAATACCCTGAATATTCGCACATTTTTAAACATAAAAATGGTACAAAAATGCACGATTAAATTGAGAAATACCCTGAATATTCGCACATTTTTAAACATAAAAATGATACAAAAATGCACGATTAAATTGAGAAATACCCTGAATATTCGCACATTTTTAAACATAAAAATGGTACAAAAATGCACGATTAAATTGAGAAATACCCTGAATATTCGCACATTTTTAAACATAAAAATGATACAAAAATGCACGATTAAATTGAGAAATACCCTGAATATTCGCACATTTTTAAACATAAAAAATGGTACAAAAATGCACGATTAAATTGAGAAATACCCTGAATATTCGCACATTTTTAAACATAAAAAATGGTACAAAAATGCACGATTAAATTGAGAAATACCCTGAATATTCGCACATTTTTAAACATAAAAATGATACAAAAATGCACGATTAAATTGAGAAATACCCTGAATATTCGCACATTTTTAAACATAAAAATGGTACAAAATGCACGATTAAATTGAGAAATACCCTGAATATTCGCACATTTTTAAACATAAAAATGATACAAAAATGCACGATTAAATTGAGAAATACCCTGAATATTCGCACATTTTTAAACATTAAAATGGTACAAAAATGCACGATTAAATTGAGAAATACCCTGAATATTCGCACATTTTTAAACATAAAAATGATACAAAAATGCACGATTAAATTGAGAAATACCCTGAATATTCGCACATTTTTAAACAGAAAAATGGTACAAAAATGCACGATTAAATTGAGAAATACCCTGAATATTCGCACATTTTTAACAGAAAAATGGTACAAAAATGCACGATTAAATTGAGAAATACCCTGAATATTCGCACATTTTTAAACATAAAAATGGTACAAAAATGCACGATTAAATTGAGAAATACCCTGAATATTCGCACATTTTTAAACATTAAAATGGTACAAAAATGCACGATTAAATTGAGAAATACCCTGAATATTCGCACATTTTTAAACATAAAAATGATACAAAAATGCACGATTAAATTGAGAAATACCCTGAATATTCGCACATTTTTAAACATAAAAATGGTACAAAAATGCACGATTAAATTGAGAAATACCCTGAATATTCGCACATTTTTAAACATAAAAATGGTACAAAAATGCACGATTAAATTGAGAAATACCCTGAATATTCGCACATTTTTAAACATTAAAATGGTACAAAAATGCACGATTAAATTGAGAAATACCCTGAATATTCGCACATTTTTAAACAGAAAAATGGTACAAAAATGCACGATTAAATTGAGAAATACCCTGAATATTCGCACATTTTTAAACATAAAAATGGTACAAAAATGCACGATTAAATTGAGAAATACCCTGAATATTCGCACATTTTTAAACATAAAAATGGTACAAAAATGCACGATTAAATTGAGAAATACCCTGAATATTCGCACATTTTTAAACATTAAAATGGTACAAAAATGCACGATTAAATTGAGAAATACCCTGAATATTCGCACATTTTTAAACATAAAAATGATACAAAAATGCACGATTAAATTGAGAAATACCCTGAATATTCGCACATTTTTAAACAGAAAAATGGTACAAAAATGCACGATTAAATTGAGAAATACCCTGAATATTCGCACATTTTTAAACAGAAAAATGGTACAAAAATGCACGATTAAATTGAGAAATACCCTGAATATTCGCACATTTTTAAACATAAAAATGGTACAAAAATGCACGATTAAATTGAGAAATACCCTGAATATTCGCACATTTTTAAACATTAAAATGGTACAAAAATGCACGATTAAATTGAGAAATACCCTGAATATTCGCACATTTTTAAACATAAAAATGATACAAAAATGCACGATTAAATTGAGAAATACCCTGAATATTCGCACATTTTTAAACATAAAAATGGTACAAAAATGCACGATTAAATTGAGAAATACCCTGAATATTCGCACATTTTTAACATTAAAATGGTACAAAAATGCACGATTAAATTGAGAAATACCCTGAATATTCGCACATTTTTAAACATAAAAATGATACAAAAATGCACGATTAAATTGAGAAATACCCTGAATATTCGCACATTTTTTAAACAGAAAAATGGTACAAAAATGCACGATTAAATTGAGAAATACCCTGAATATTCGCACATTTTTAAACATAAAAATGGTACAAAAATGCACGATTAAATTGAGAAATACCCTGAATATTCGCACATTTTTTAAACATAAAAATGGTACAAAAATGCACGATTAAATTGAGAAATACCCTGAATATTCTCCCTTTTTAAACAGAAAAATGGTACAAAAATGCACGATTAAATTGAGAAATACCCTGAATATTCGCACATTTTTAAACAGAAAAATGGTACAAAAATGCACGATTAAATTGAGAAATACCCTGAATATTCTCCCTTTTTAAACAGAAAATGGTACAAAAATGCACGATTAAATTGAGAAATACCCTGAATATTCGCACATTTTTAAACATAAAAATGATACAAAAATGCACGATTAAATTGAGAAATACCCTGAATATTCGCACATTTTTAAACAGAAAAATGGTACAAAAATGCACGATTAAATTGAGAAATACCCTGAATATTCGCACATTTTTAAACATAAAAATGGTACAAAAATGCACGATTAAATTGAGAAATACCCTGAATATTCGCACATTTTTAAACATAAAATGATACAAAAATGCACGATTAAATTGAGAAATACCCCTGAATATTCGCACATTTTTAAACATAAAAATGGTACAAAAATGCACGATTAAATTGAGAAATACCCTGAATATTCGCACATTTTTAAACATAAAAATGGTACAAAAATGCACGATTAAATTGAGAAATACCCTGAATATTCGCACATTTTTAAACAGAAAAATGGTACAAAAATGCACGATTAAATTGAGAAATACCCTGAATATTCGCACATTTTTAAACAGAAAAATGGTACAAAAATGCACGATTAAATTGAGAAATACCCTGAATATTCCGCACATTTTTAAACATAAAAATGGTACAAAAATGCACGATTAAATTGAGAAATACCCTGAATATTCGCACATTTTTAAACATAAAAATGATACAAAAATGCACGATTAAATTGAGAAATACCCTGAATATTCGCACATTTTTAAACATAAAAATGGTACAAAAATGCACGATTAAATTGAGAAATACCCTGAATATTCGCACATTTTTAAACATAAAAATGATACAAAAATGCACGATTAAATTGAGAAATACCCTGAATATTCGCACATTTTTAAACAGAAAAATGGTACAAAAATGCACGATTAAATTGAGAAATACCCTGAATATTCGCACATTTTTAACAGAAAAATGGGTACAAAAATGCACGATTAAATTGAGAAATACCCTGAATATTCGCACATTTTTAAACATAAAAATGGTACAAAAATGCACGATTAAATTGAGAAATACCCTGAATATTCGCACATTTTTAAACATAAAAATGGTACAAAAATGCACGATTAAATTGAGAAATACCCTGAATATTCGCACATTTTTAAACATAAAAATGATACAAAAATGCACGATTAAATTGAGAAATACCCTGAATATTCGCACATTTTTAAACATAAAAATGATACAAAAATGCACGATTAAATTGAGAAATACCCTGAATATTCGCACATTTTTAAACATAAAAATGGTACAAAAATGCACGATTAAATTGAGAAATACCCTGAATATTCGCACATTTTTAAACATAAAAATGATACAAAAATGCACGATTAAATTGAGAAATACCCTGAATATTCGCACATTTTTAAACAGAAAAATGGTACAAAAATGCACGATTAAATTGAGAAATACCCTGAATATTCGCACATTTTTAAACAGAAAAATGGTACAAAAATGCACGATTAAATTGAGAAATACCCTGAATATTCGCACATTTTTAAACAGAAAAATGGCACAAAAATGCACGATTAAATTGAGAAATACCCTGAATATTCGCACATTTTTAAACAGAAAAATGGTACAAAAATGCACGATTAAATTGAGAAATACCCTGAATATTCGCACATTTTTAAACAGAAAAATGGTACAAAAATGCACGATTAAATTGAGAAATACCCTGAATATTCGCACATTTTTAAACAGAAAAATGGTACAAAAATGCACGATTAAATTGAGAAATACCCTGAATATTCGCACATTTTTAAACATAAAAATGATACAAAAATGCACGATTAAATTGAGAAATACCCTGAATATTCGCACATTTTTAAACAGAAAAATGGTACAAAAAATGCACGATTAAATTGAGAAATACCCTGAATATTCGCACATTTTTAAACATAAAAATGGTACAAAAATGCACGATTAAATTGAGAAATACCCTGAATATTCGCACATTTTTAAACATAAAAATGGTACAAAAATGCACGATTAAATTGAGAAATACCCTGAATATTCGCACATTTTTAAACATAAAAATGATACAAAAATGCACGATTAAATTGAGAAATACCCTGAATATTCGCACATTTTTAAACATAAAAATGGTACAAAAATGCACGATTAAATTGAGAAATACCCTGAATATTCGCACATTTTTAAACATAAAAATGATACAAAAATGCACGATTAAATTGAGAAATACCCTGAATATTCGCACATTTTTAAACAGAAAAATGGTACAAAAATGCACGATTAAATTGAGAAATACCCTGAATATTCGCACATTTTTAAACATAAAAATGATACAAAAATGCACGATTAAATTGAGAAATACCCTGAATATTCGCACATTTTTAAACAGAAAAATGGTACAAAAATGCACGATTAAATTGAGAAATACCCTGAATATTCGCACATTTTTAAACAGAAAAATGGTACAAAAATGCACGATTAAATTGAGAAATACCCTGAATATTCGCACATTTTTAAACATAAAAATGATACAAAAATGCACGATTAAATTGAGAAATACCCTGAATATTCGCACATTTTTAAACATAAAAATGATACAAAAATGCACGATTAAATTGAGAAATACCCTGAATATTCGCACATTTTTTAAACATAAAAATGGTACAAAAATGCACGATTAAATTGAGAAATACCCTGAATATTCGCACATTTTTAACATAAAAATGATACAAAAATGCACGATTAAATTGAGAAATACCCTGAATATTCGCACATTTTTAAACAGAAAAATGGTACAAAAATGCACGATTAAATTGAGAAATACCCTGAATATTCGCACATTTTTAAACAGAAAAATGGTACAAAAATGCACGATTAAATTGAGAAATACCCTGAATATTCGCACATTTTTAAACAGAAAAATGGCACAAAAATGCACGATTAAATTGAGAAATACCCTGAATATTCGCACATTTTTAAACAGAAAAATGGTACAAAAATGCACGATTAAATTGAGAAATACCCTGAATATTCGCACATTTTTAAACAGAAAAATGGTACAAAAATGCACGATTAAATTGAGAAATACCCTGAATATTCGCACATTTTTAAACAGAAAAATGGTACAAAAATGCACGATTAAATTGAGAAATACCCTGAATATTCGCACATTTTTAAACATAAAAATGGTACAAAAATGCACGATTAAATTGAGAAATACCCTGAATATTCGCACATTTTTAAACAGAAAAATGGTACAAAAATGCACGATTAAATTGAGAAATACCCTGAATATTCGCACATTTTTAAACATAAAAATGGTACAAAAATGCACGATTAAATTGAGAAATACCCTGAATATTCGCACATTTTTAAACATAAAAATGGTACAAAAATGCACGATTAAATTGAGAAATACCCTGAATATTCGCACATTTTTAAACATAAAAATGATACAAAAATGCACGATTAAATTGAGAAATACCCTGAATATTCGCACATTTTTAAACATAAAAATGATACAAAAATGCACGATTAAATTGAGAAATACCCTGAATATTCTCGCTTTTTTTACAGAAAAATGGTACAAAAATGCACGATTAAATTGAGAAATACCCTGAATATTCGCACATTTTTAAACATAAAAATGGTACAAAAATGCACGATTAAATTGAGAAATACCCTGAATATTCGCACATTTTTAAACAGAAAAATGGTACAAAAATGCACGATTAAATTGAGAAATACCCTGAATATTCGCACATTTTTAAACAGAAAAATGGTACAAAAATGCACGATTAAATTGAGAAATACCCTGAATATTCTCGCTTTTTTTACAGAAAAATGGTACAAAAATGCACGATTAAATTGAGAAATACCCTGAATATTCGCACATTTTTAAACATAAAAATGGTACAAAAATGCACGATTAAATTGAGAAATACCCTGAATATTCTCGCTTTTTTTACAGAAAAATGGTACAAAAATGCACGATTAAATTGAGAAATACCCTGAATATTCGCACATTTTTAAACAGAAAAATGGTACAAAAATGCACGATTAAATTGAGAAATACCCTGAATATTCGCACATTTTTAAACAGAAAAATGGTACAAAAATGCACGATTAAATTGAGAAATACCCTGAATATTCGCACATTTTTAAACAGAAAAATGGTACAAAAATGCACGATTAAATTGAGAAATACCCTGAATATTCGCACATTTTTAAACAGAAAAATGGTACAAAAATGCACGATTAAATTGAGAAATACCCTGAATATTCGCACATTTTTAAACAGAAAAATGGTACAAAAATGCACGATTAAATTGAGAAATACCCTGAATATTCGCACATTTTTAAACATAAAAATGGTACAAAAATGCACGATTAAATTGAGAAATACCCTGAATATTCTCGCTTTTTTTACAGAAAAATGGTACAAAAATGCACGATTAAATTGAGAAATACCCTGAATATTCGCACATTTTTAAACATAAAAATGATACAAAAATGCACGATTAAATTGAGAAATACCCTGAATATTCGCACATTTTTAAACAGAAAAATGGTACAAAAATGCACGATTAAATTGAGAAATACCCTGAATATTCGCACATTTTTAAACAGAAAAATGGAACAAAAATGCACGATTAAATTGAGAAATACCCTGAATATTCTCGCTTTTTTTACAGAAAAATGGTACAAAAATGCACGATTAAATTGAGAAATACCCTGAATATTCGCACATTTTTAAACATAAAAATGATACAAAAATGCACGATTAAATTGAGAAATACCCTGAATATTCGCACATTTTTAAACATAAAAATGGTACAAAAATGCACGATTAAATTGAGAAATACCCTGAATATTCGCACATTTTTAAACAGAAAAATGGTACAAAAATGCACGATTAAATTGAGAAATACCCTGAATATTCGCACATTTTTAAACATAAAAATGGTACAAAAATGCACGATTAAATTGAGAAATACCCTGAATATTCGCACATTTTTAAACATAAAAATGGTACAAAAATGCACGATTAAATTGAGAAATACCCTGAATATTCGCACATTTTTAAACATAAAAATGATACAAAAATGCACGATTAAATTGAGAAATACCCTGAATATTCGCACATTTTTAAACATAAAAATGATACAAAAATGCACGATTAAATTGAGAAATACCCTGAATATTCGCACATTTTTAAACATAAAAATGGTACAAAAATGCACGATTAAATTGAGAAATACCCTGAATATTCGCACATTTTTAAACATAAAAATGATACAAAAATGCACGATTAAATTGAGAAATACCCTGAATATTCGCACATTTTTAAACAGAAAAATGGTACAAAAATGCACGATTAAATTGAGAAATACCCTGAATATTCGCACATTTTTAAACAGAAAAATGGTACAAAAATGCACGATTAAATTGAGAAATACCCTGAATATTCGCACATTTTTAAACAGAAAAATGGCACAAAAATGCACGATTAAATTGAGAAATACCCTGAATATTCGCACATTTTTAAACAGAAAAATGGTACAAAAATGCACGATTAAATTGAGAAATACCCTGAATATTCGCACATTTTTAAACAGAAAAATGGTACAAAAATGCACGATTAAATTGAGAAATACCCTGAATATTCGCACATTTTTAAACAGAAAAATGGTACAAAAATGCACGATTAAATTGAGAAATACCCTGAATATTCGCACATTTTTAAACATAAAAATGATACAAAAATGCACGATTAAATTGAGAAATACCCTGAATATTCGCACATTTTTAAACAGAAAAATGGTACAAAAATGCACGATTAAATTGAGAAATACCCTGAATATTCGCACATTTTTAAACATAAAAATGGTACAAAAATGCACGATTAAATTGAGAAATACCCTGAATATTCGCACATTTTTAAACATAAAAATGGTACAAAAATGCACGATTAAATTGAGAAATACCCTGAATATTCGCACATTTTTAAACATAAAAATGATACAAAAATGCACGATTAAATTGAGAAATACCCTGAATATTCGCACATTTTTAAACATAAAAATGGTACAAAAATGCACGATTAAATTGAGAAATACCCTGAATATTCGCACATTTTTAAACATAAAAATGATACAAAAATGCACGATTAAATTGAGAAATACCCTGAATATTCGCACATTTTTAAACAGAAAAATGGTACAAAAATGCACGATTAAATTGAGAAATACCCTGAATATTCGCACATTTTTAAACATAAAAATGATACAAAAATGCACGATTAAATTGAGAAATACCCTGAATATTCGCACATTTTTAAACAGAAAAATGGTACAAAAATGCACGATTAAATTGAGAAATACCCTGAATATTCGCACATTTTTAAACAGAAAAATGGTACAAAAATGCACGATTAAATTGAGAAATACCCTGAATATTCGCACATTTTTAAACATAAAAATGATACAAAAATGCACGATTAAATTGAGAAATACCCTGAATATTCGCACATTTTTAAACATAAAAATGATACAAAAATGCACGATTAAATTGAGAAATACCCTGAATATTCGCACATTTTTAAACATAAAAATGGTACAAAAATGCACGATTAAATTGAGAAATACCCTGAATATTCGCACATTTTTAAACATAAAAATGATACAAAAATGCACGATTAAATTGAGAAATACCCTGAATATTCGCACATTTTTAAACAGAAAAATGGTACAAAAATGCACGATTAAATTGAGAAATACCCTGAATATTCGCACATTTTTAAACAGAAAAATGGTACAAAAATGCACGATTAAATTGAGAAATACCCTGAATATTCGCACATTTTTAAACAGAAAAATGGCACAAAAATGCACGATTAAATTGAGAAATACCCTGAATATTCGCACATTTTTAAACAGAAAAATGGTACAAAAATGCACGATTAAATTGAGAAATACCCTGAATATTCGCACATTTTTAAACAGAAAAATGGTACAAAAATGCACGATTAAATTGAGAAATACCCTGAATATTCGCACATTTTTAAACAGAAAAATGGTACAAAAATGCACGATTAAATTGAGAAATACCCTGAATATTCGCACATTTTTAAACATAAAAATGGTACAAAAATGCACGATTAAATTGAGAAATACCCTGAATATTCGCACATTTTTAAACAGAAAAATGGTACAAAAATGCACGATTAAATTGAGAAATACCCTGAATATTCGCACATTTTTAAACATAAAAATGGTACAAAAATGCACGATTAAATTGAGAAATACCCTGAATATTCGCACATTTTTAAACATAAAAATGGTACAAAAATGCACGATTAAATTGAGAAATACCCTGAATATTCGCACATTTTTAAACATAAAAATGATACAAAAATGCACGATTAAATTGAGAAATACCCTGAATATTCGCACATTTTTAAACATAAAAATGATACAAAAATGCACGATTAAATTGAGAAATACCCTGAATATTCTCGCTTTTTTTACAGAAAAATGGTACAAAAATGCACGATTAAATTGAGAAATACCCTGAATATTCGCACATTTTTAAACATAAAAATGGTACAAAAATGCACGATTAAATTGAGAAATACCCTGAATATTCGCACATTTTTAAACAGAAAAATGGTACAAAAATGCACGATTAAATTGAGAAATACCCTGAATATTCGCACATTTTTAAACAGAAAAATGGTACAAAAATGCACGATTAAATTGAGAAATACCCTGAATATTCTCGCTTTTTTTACAGAAAAATGGTACAAAAATGCACGATTAAATTGAGAAATACCCTGAATATTCGCACATTTTTAAACATAAAAATGGTACAAAAATGCACGATTAAATTGAGAAATACCCTGAATATTCTCGCTTTTTTTACAGAAAAATGGTACAAAAATGCACGATTAAATTGAGAAATACCCTGAATATTCGCACATTTTTAAACAGAAAAATGGTACAAAAATGCACGATTAAATTGAGAAATACCCTGAATATTCGCACATTTTTAAACAGAAAAATGGTACAAAAATGCACGATTAAATTGAGAAATACCCTGAATATTCGCACATTTTTAAACAGAAAAATGGTACAAAAATGCACGATTAAATTGAGAAATACCCTGAATATTCGCACATTTTTAAACAGAAAAATGGTACAAAAATGCACGATTAAATTGAGAAATACCCTGAATATTCGCACATTTTTAAACAGAAAAATGGTACAAAAATGCACGATTAAATTGAGAAATACCCTGAATATTCGCACATTTTTAAACATAAAAATGGTACAAAAATGCACGATTAAATTGAGAAATACCCTGAATATTCTCGCTTTTTTTACAGAAAAATGGTACAAAAATGCACGATTAAATTGAGAAATACCCTGAATATTCGCACATTTTTAAACATAAAAATGATACAAAAATGCACGATTAAATTGAGAAATACCCTGAATATTCGCACATTTTTAAACAGAAAAATGGTACAAAAATGCACGATTAAATTGAGAAATACCCTGAATATTCGCACATTTTTAAACAGAAAAATGGAACAAAAATGCACGATTAAATTGAGAAATACCCTGAATATTCTCGCTTTTTTTACAGAAAAATGGTACAAAAATGCACGATTAAATTGAGAAATACCCTGAATATTCGCACATTTTTAAACATAAAAATGATACAAAAATGCACGATTAAATTGAGAAATACCCTGAATATTCGCACATTTTTAAACATAAAAATGGTACAAAAATGCACGATTAAATTGAGAAATACCCTGAATATTCGCACATTTTTAAACATAAAAATGGTACAAAAATGCACGATTAAATTGAGAAATACCCTGAATATTCGCACATTTTTAAACATAAAAATGGTATAAAAATGCACGATTAAATTGAGAAATACCCTGAATATTCGCACATTTTTAAACATAAAAATGGTACAAAAATGCACGATTAAATTGAGAAATACCCTGAATATTCGCACATTTTTAAACATAAAAATGGTACAAAAATGCACGATTAAATTGAGAAATACCCTGAATATTCGCACATTTTTAAACATAAAAATGGTATAAAAATGCACGATTAAATTGAGAAATACCCTGAATATTCGCACATTTTTAAACATAAAAATGGTATAAAAATGCACGATTAAATTGAGAAATACCCTGAATATTCGCACATTTTTAAACATAAAAATGGTATAAAAATGCACGATTAAATTGAGAAATACCCTGAATATTCGCACATTTTTAAACATAAAAATGGTATAAAAATGCACGATTAAATTGAGAAATACCCTGAATATTCGCACATTTTTAAACATAAAAATGGTACAAAAATGCACGATTAAATTGAGAAATACCCTGAATATTCGCACATTTTTAAACATAAAAATGGTACAAAAATGCACGATTAAATTGAGAAATACCCTGAATATTCTCGCTTTTTTTACAGAAAAATGGTACAAAAATGCACGATTAAATTGAGAAATACCCTGAATATTCTCGCTTTTTTTACAGAAAAATGGTACAAAAATGCACGATTTAATTGAGAAATACCCTGAATATTCGCACATTTTTAAACATAAAAATGGTACAAAAATGCACGATTAAATTGAGAAATACCCTGAATATTCTCGCTTTTTTTACAGAAAAATGGTACAAAAATGCACGATTAAATTGAGAAATACCCTGAATATTCGCACATTTTTAAACAGAGAAATGGTACAAAAATGCACGATTAAATTGAGAAATACCCTGAATATTCGCACATTTTTAAACATAAAAATGGTACAAAAATGCACGATTAAATTGAGAAATACCCTGAATATTCTCCCTTTTTTTACAGAGAAATGGTATAAAAATGCACGATTAAATTGAGAAATACCCTGAATATTCGCACATTTTTAAACATAAAAATGGTACAAAAATGCACGATTAAATTGAGAAATACCCTGAATATTCGCACATTTTTAAACATAAAAATGGTATAAAAATGCACGATTAAATTGAGAAATACCCTGAATATTCGCACATTTTTAAACATAAAAATGGTATAAAAATGCACGATTAAATTGAGAAATACCCTGAATATTCGCACATTTTTAAACATAAAAATGGTATAAAAATGCACGATTAAATTGAGAAATACCCTGAATATTCGCACATTTTTAAACATAAAAATGGTACAAAAATGCACGATTAAATTGAGAAATACCCTGAATATTCGCACATTTTTAAACATAAAAATGGTACAAAAATGCACGATTAAATTGAGAAATACCCTGAATATTCTCGCTTTTTTTACAGAAAAATGGTACAAAAATGCACGATTAAATTGAGAAATACCCTGAATATTCGCACATTTTTAAACAGAAAAATGGTACAAAAATGCACGATTAAATTGAGAAATACCCTGAATATTCTCCCTTTTTAAACAGAAAAATGGTACAAAAATGCACGATTAAATTGAGAAATACCCTGAATATTCGCACATTTTTAAACATAAAAATGGTACAAAAATGCACGATTAAATTGAGAAATACCCTGAATATTCGCACATTTTTAAACAGAAAAATGGTACAAAAATGCACGATTAAATTGAGAAATACCCTGAATATTCTCCCTTTTTAAACAGAAAAATGGTACAAAAATGCACGATTAAATTGAGAAATACCCTGAATATTCGCACATTTTTAAACAGAAAAATGGTACAAAAATGCACGATTAAATTGAGAAATACCCTGAATATTCTCCCTTTTTAAACAGAAAAATGGTACAAAAATGCACGATTAAATTGAGAAATACCCTGAATATTCGCACATTTTTAAACATAAAAATGATACAAAAATGCACGATTAAATTGAGAAATACCCTGAATATTCTCCCTTTTTTTACAGAGAAATGGTATAAAAATGCACGATTAAATTGAGAAATACCCTGAATATTCGCACATTTTTAAACAGAGAAATGGTACAAAAATGCACGATTAAATTGAGAAATACCCTGAATATTCGCACATTTTTAAACATAAAAATGGTACAAAAATGCACGATTAAATTGAGAAATACCCTGAATATTCTCCCTTTTTTTACAGAGAAATGGTATAAAAATGCACGATTAAATTGAGAAATACCCTGAATATTCGCACATTTTTAAACATAAAAATGGTACAAAAATGCACGATTAAATTGAGAAATACCCTGAATATTCGCACATTTTTAAACATAAAAATGGTATAAAAATGCACGATTAAATTGAGAAATACCCTGAATATTCGCACATTTTTAAACATAAAAATGGTATAAAAATGCACGATTAAATTGAGAAATACCCTGAATATTCGCACATTTTTAAACATAAAAATGGTATAAAAATGCACGATTAAATTGAGAAATACCCTGAATATTCGCACATTTTTAAACATAAAAATGGTACAAAAATGCACGATTAAATTGAGAAATACCCTGAATATTCGCACATTTTTAAACATAAAAATGGTACAAAAATGCACGATTAAATTGAGAAATACCCTGAATATTCTCGCTTTTTTTACAGAAAAATGGTACAAAAATGCACGATTAAATTGAGAAATACCCTGAATATTCGCACATTTTTAAACAGAAAAATGGTACAAAAATGCACGATTAAATTGAGAAATACCCTGAATATTCTCCCTTTTTAAACAGAAAAATGGTACAAAAATGCACGATTAAATTGAGAAATACCCTGAATATTCGCACATTTTTAAACAGAAAAATGGTACAAAAATGCACGATTAAATTGAGAAATACCCTGAATATTCTCCCTTTTTAAACAGAAAAATGGTACAAAAATGCACGATTAAATTGAGAAATACCCTGAATATTCGCACATTTTTAAACATAAAAATGATACAAAAATGCACGATTAAATTGAGAAATACCCTGAATATTCGCACATTTTTAAACAGAAAAATGGTACAAAAATGCACGATTAAATTGAGAAATACCCTGAATATTCGCACATTTTTAAACATAAAAATGGTACAAAAATGCACGATTAAATTGAGAAATACCCTGAATATTCGCACATTTTTAAACATAAAAATGATACAAAAATGCACGATTAAATTGAGAAATACCCTGAATATTCTCGCTTTTTTTACAGAAAAATGGTACAAAAATGCACGATTAAATTGAGAAATACCCTGAATATTCGCACATTTTTAAACAGAGAAATGGTACAAAAATGCACGATTAAATTGAGAAATACCCTGAATATTCGCACATTTTTAAACATAAAAATGGTACAAAAATGCACGATTAAATTGAGAAATACCCTGAATATTCTCCCTTTTTTTACAGAGAAATGGTATAAAAATGCACGATTAAATTGAGAAATACCCTGAATATTCGCACATTTTTAAACATAAAAATGGTACAAAAATGCACGATTAAATTGAGAAATACCCTGAATATTCGCACATTTTTAAACATAAAAATGGTACAAAAATGCACGATTAAATTGAGAATTACCCTGAATATTCGCACATTTTTAAACATAAAAATGGTATAAAAATGCACGATTAAATTGAGAAATACCCTGAATATTCGCACATTTTTAAACATAAAAATGGTATAAAAATGCACGATTAAATTGAGAAATACCCTGAATATTCGCACATTTTTAAACATAAAAATGGTATAAAAATGCACGATTAAATTGAGAAATACCCTGAATATTCGCACATTTTTAAACATAAAAATGGTACAAAAATGCACGATTAAATTGAGAAATACCCTGAATATTCGCACATTTTTAAACATAAAAATGGTACAAAAATGCACGATTAAATTGAGAAATACCCTGAATATTCTCGCTTTTTTTACAGAAAAATGGTACAAAAATGCACGATTAAATTGAGAAATACCCTGAATATTCGCACATTTTTAAACAGAAAAATGGTACAAAAATGCACGATTAAATTGTGAAATACCCTGAATATTCTCCCTTTTTAAACAGAAAAATGGTACAAAAATGCACGATTAAATTGAGAAATACCCTGAATATTCGCACATTTTTAAACAGAAAAATGGTACAAAAATGCACGATTAAATTGAGAAATACCCTGAATATTCTCCCTTTTTAAACAGAAAAATGGTACAAAAATGCACGATTAAATTGAGAAATACCCTGAATATTCGCACATTTTTAAACATAAAAATGATACAAAAATGCACGATTAAATTGAGAAATACCCTGAATATTCGCACATTTTTAAACAGAAAAATGGTACAAAAATGCACGATTAAATTGAGAAATACCCTGAATATTCGCACATTTTTAAACATAAAAATGATACAAAAATGCACGATTAAATTGAGAAATACCCTGAATATTCGCACATTTTTAAACATAAAAATGATACAAAAATGCACGATTAAATTGAGAAATACCCTGAATATTCGCACATTTTTAAACATAAAAATGGTACAAAAATGCACGATTAAATTGAGAAATACCCTGAATATTCGCACATTTTTAAACATAAAAATGGTACAAAAATGCACGATTAAATTGAGAAATACCCTGAATATTCGCACATTTTTAAACATAAAAATGATACAAAAATGCACGATTAAATTGAGAAATACCCTGAATATTCGCACATTTTTAAACAGAAAAATGGTACAAAAATGCACGATTAAATTGAGAAATACCCTGAATATTCGCACATTTTTAAACAGAAAAATGGTACAAAAATGCACGATTAAATTGAGAAATACCCTGAATATTCGCACATTTTTAAACAGAAAAATGGTACAAAAATGCACGATTAAATTGAGAAATACCCTGAATATTCGCACATTTTTAAACATAAAAATGGTACAAAAATGCACGATTAAATTGAGAAATACCCTGAATATTCGCACATTTTTAAACATAAAAATGATACAAAAATGCACGATTAAATTGAGAAATACCCTGAATATTCGCACATTTTTAAACATAAAAATGATACAAAAATGCACGATTAAATTGAGAAATACCCTGAATATTCGCACATTTTTAAACATAAAAATGGTTCAAAAATGCACGATTAAATTGAGAAATACCCTGAATATTCGCACATTTTTAAACATAAAAATGATACAAAAATGCACGATTAAATTGAGAAATACCCTGAATATTCGCACATTTTTAAACATAAAAATGGTACAAAAATGCACGATTAAATTGAGAAATACCCTGAATATTCGCACATTTTTAAACATAAAAATGATACAAAAATGCACGATTAAATTGAGAAATACCCTGAATATTCGCACATTTTTAAACATAAAAATGGTACAAAAATGCACGATTAAATTGAGAAATACCCTGAATATTCGCACATTTTTAAACATAAAAATGATACAAAAATGCACGATTAAATTGAGAAATACCCTGAATATTCGCACATTTTTAAACAGAAAAATGGTACAAAAATGCACGATTAAATTGAGAAATACCCTGAATATTCGCACATTTTTAAACAGAAAAATGGTACAAAAATGCACGATTAAATTGAGAAATACCCTGAATATTCGCACATTTTTAAACATAAAAATGGTACAAAAATGCACGATTAAATTGAGAAATACCCTGAATATTCGCACATTTTTAAACATAAAAATGGTACAAAAATGCACGATTAAATTGAGAAATACCCTGAATATTCGCACATTTTTAAACATAAAAATGATACAAAAATGCACGATTAAATTGAGAAATACCCTGAATATTCGCACATTTTTAAACATAAAAATGATACAAAAATGCACGATTAAATTGAGAAATACCCTGAATATTCGCACATTTTTAAACATAAAAATGGTTCAAAAATGCACGATTAAATTGAGAAATACCCTGAATATTCGCACATTTTTAAACATAAAAATGATACAAAAATGCACGATTAAATTGAGAAATACCCTGAATATTCGCACATTTTTAAACAGAAAAATGGTACAAAAATGCACGATTAAATTGAGAAATACCCTGAATATTCGCACATTTTTAAACAGAAAAATGGTACAAAAATGCACGATTAAATTGAGAAATACCCTGAATATTCGCACATTTTTAAACAGAAAAATGGCACAAAAATGCACGATTAAATTGAGAAATACCCTGAATATTCGCACATTTTTAAACAGAAAAATGGTACAAAAATGCACGATTAAATTGAGAAATACCCTGAATATTCGCACATTTTTAAACAGAAAAATGGTACAAAAATGCACGATTAAATTGAGAAATACCCTGAATATTCGCACATTTTTAAACAGAAAAATGGTACAAAAATGCACGATTAAATTGAGAAATACCCTGAATATTCGCACATTTTTAAACAGAAAAATGGTACAAAAATGCACGATTAAATTGAGAAATACCCTGAATATTCGCACATTTTTAAACAGAAAAATGGCACAAAAATGCACGATTAAATTGAGAAATACCCTGAATATTCGCACATTTTTAAACAGAAAAATGGTACAAAAATGCACGATTAAATTGAGAAATACCCTGAATATTCTTGCTTTTTTTACAGAAAAATGGTACAAAAATGCACGATTAAATTGAGAAATACCCTGAATATTCGCACATTTTTAAACATAAAAATGGTACAAAAATGCACGATTAAATTGAGAAATACCCTGAATATTCGCACATTTTTAAACATAAAAATGATACAAAAATGCACGATTAAATTGAGAAATACCCTGAATATTCGCACATTTTTAAACATAAAAATGGTACAAAAATGCACGATTAAATTGAGAAATACCCTGAATATTCGCACATTTTTAAACATAAAAATGATACAAAAATGCACGATTAAATTGAGAAATACCCTGAATATTCGCACATTTTTAAACAGAAAAATGGTACAAAAATGCACGATTAAATTGAGAAATACCCTGAATATTCGCACATTTTTAAACAGAAAAATGGTACAAAAATGCACGATTAAATTGAGAAATACCCTGAATATTCGCACATTTTTAAACATAAAAATGGTACAAAAATGCACGATTAAATTGAGAAATACCCTGAATATTCGCACATTTTTAAACATAAAAATGGTACAAAAATGCACGATTAAATTGAGAAATACCCTGAATATTCGCACATTTTTAAACATAAAAATGATACAAAAATGCACGATTAAATTGAGAAATACCCTGAATATTCGCACATTTTTAAACATAAAAATGATACAAAAATGCACGATTAAATTGAGAAATACCCTGAATATTCGCACATTTTTAAACATAAAAATGGTTCAAAAATGCACGATTAAATTGAGAAATACCCTGAATATTCGCACATTTTTAAACATAAAAATGATACAAAAATGCACGATTAAATTGAGAAATACCCTGAATATTCGCACATTTTTAAACAGAAAAATGGTACAAAAATGCACGATTAAATTGAGAAATACCCTGAATATTCGCACATTTTTAAACAGAAAAATGGTACAAAAATGCACGATTAAATTGAGAAATACCCTGAATATTCGCACATTTTTAAACAGAAAAATGGCACAAAAATGCACGATTAAATTGAGAAATACCCTGAATATTCGCACATTTTTAAACAGAAAAATGGTACAAAAATGCACGATTAAATTGAGAAATACCCTGAATATTCGCACATTTTTAAACAGAAAAATGGTACAAAAATGCACGATTAAATTGAGAAATACCCTGAATATTCGCACATTTTTAAACATAAAAATGGTACAAAAATGCACGATTAAATTGAGAAATACCCTGAATATTCGCACATTTTTAAACAGAAAAATGGTACAAAAATGCACGATTAAATTGAGAAATACCCTGAATATTCGCACATTTTTAAACATAAAAATGGTACAAAAATGCACGATTAAATTGAGAAATACCCTGAATATTCGCACATTTTTAAACATAAAAATGGTACAAAAATGCACGATTAAATTGAGAAATACCCTGAATATTCGCACATTTTTAAACATAAAAATGATACAAAAATGCACGATTAAATTGAGAAATACCCTGAATATTCGCACATTTTTAAACATAAAAATGATACAAAAATGCACGATTAAATTGAGAAATACCCTGAATATTCTCGCTTTTTTTACAGAAAAATGGTACAAAAATGCACGATTAAATTGAGAAATACCCTGAATAATCGCACATTTTTAAACATAAAAATGGTACAAAAATGCACGATTAAATTGAGAAATACCCTGAATATTCGCACATTTTTAAACAGAAAAATGGTACAAAAATGCACGATTAAATTGAGAAATACCCTGAATATTCGCACATTTTTAAACAGAAAAATGGTACAAAAATGCACGATTAAATTGAGAAATACCCTGAATATTCTCGCTTTTTTTACAGAAAAATGGTACAAAAATGCACGATTAAATTGAGAAATACCCTGAATATTCGCACATTTTTAAACATAAAAATGGTACAAAAATGCACGATTAAATTGAGAAATACCCTGAATATTCTCGCTTTTTTTACAGAAAAATGGTACAAAAATGCACGATTAAATTGAGAAATACCCTGAATAATCGCACATTTTTAAACATAAAAATGGTACAAAAATGCACGATTAAATTGAGAAATACCCTGAATATTCGCACATTTTTAAACAGAAAAATGGTACAAAAATGCACGATTAAATTGAGAAATACCCTGAATATTCGCACATTTTTAAACAGAAAAATGGTACAAAAATGCACGATTAAATTGAGAAATACCCTGAATATTCTCGCTTTTTTTACAGAAAAATGGTACAAAAATGCACGATTAAATTGAGAAATACCCTGAATATTCGCACATTTTTAAACATAAAAATGGTACAAAAATGCACGATTAAATTGAGAAATACCCTGAATATTCTCGCTTTTTTTACAGAAAAATGGTACAAAAATGCACGATTAAATTGAGAAATACCCTGAATATTCTCGCTTTTTTTACAGAAAAATGGTACAAAAATGCACGATTAAATTGAGAAATACCCTGAATATTCGCACATTTTTAAACAGAAAAATGGTACAAAAATGCACGATTAAATTGAGAAATACCCTGAATATTCGCACATTTTTAAACAGAAAAATGGTACAAAAATGCACGATTAAATTGAGAAATACCCTGAATATTCGCACATTTTTAAACAGAAAAATGGTACAAAAATGCACGATTAAATTGAGAAATACCCTGAATATTCGCACATTTTTAAACAGAAAAATGGTACAAAAATGCACGATTAAATTGAGAAATACCCTGAATATTCGCACATTTTTAAACAGAAAAATGGTACAAAAATGCACGATTAAATTGAGAAATACCCTGAATATTCGCACATTTTTAAACATAAAAATGGTACAAAAATGCACGATTAAATTGAGAAATACCCTGAATATTCTCGCTTTTTTTACAGAAAAATGGTACAAAAATGCACGATTAAATTGAGAAATACCCTGAATATTCGCACATTTTTAAACATAAAAATGATACAAAAATGCACGATTAAATTGAGAAATACCCTGAATATTCGCACATTTTTAAACAGAAAAATGGTACAAAAATGCACGATTAAATTGAGAAATACCCTGAATATTCGCACATTTTTAAACAGAAAAATGGAACAAAAATGCACGATTAAATTGAGAAATACCCTGAATATTCTCGCTTTTTTTACAGAAAAATGGTACAAAAATGCACGATTAAATTGAGAAATACCCTGAATATTCGCACATTTTTAAACATAAAAATGGTACAAAAATGCACGATTAAATTGAGAAATACCCTGAATATTCGCACATTTTTAAACATAAAAATGGTACAAAAATGCACGATTAAATTGAGAAATACCCTGAATATTCGCACATTTTTAAACATAAAAATGATACAAAAATGCACGATTAAATTGAGAAATACCCTGAATATTCGCACATTTTTAAACATAAAAATGATACAAAAATGCACGATTAAATTGAGAAATACCCTGAATATTCGCACATTTTTAAACATAAAAATGGTACAAAAATGCACGATTAAATTGAGAAATACCCTGAATATTCGCACATTTTTAAACATAAAAATGGTACAAAAATGCACGATTAAATTGAGAAATACCCTGAATATTCGCACATTTTTAAACATAAAAATGGTACAAAAATGCACGATTAAATTGAGAAATACCCTGAATATTCGCACATTTTTAAACATAAAAATGGTACAAAAATGCACGATTAAATTGAGAAATACCCTGAATATTCGCACATTTTTAAACATAAAAATGGTACAAAAATGCACGATTAAATTGAGAAATACCCTGAATATTCGCACATTTTTAAACATAAAAATGGTATAAAAATGCACGATTAAATTGAGAAATACCCTGAATATTCGCACATTTTTAAACATAAAAATGGTATAAAAATGCACGATTAAATTGAGAAATACCCTGAATATTCGCACATTTTTAAACATAAAAATGGTATAAAAATGCACGATTAAATTGAGAATTACCCTGAATATTCGCACATTTTTAAACATAAAAATGGTATAAAAATGCACGATTAAATTGAGAAATACCCTGAATATTCGCACATTTTTAAACATAAAAATGGTATAAAAATGCACGATTAAATTGAGAAATACCCTGAATATTCGCACATTTTTAAACATAAAAATGGTATAAAAATGCACGATTAAATTGAGAAATACCCTGAATATTCGCACATTTTTAAACATAAAAATGGTACAAAAATGCACGATTAAATTGAGAAATACCCTGAATATTCGCACATTTTTAAACATAAAAATGGTACAAAAATGCACGATTAAATTGAGAAATACCCTGAATATTCTCGCTTTTTTTACAGAAAAATGGTACAAAAATGCACGATTAAATTGAGAAATACCCTGAATATTCTCGCTTTTTTTACAGAAAAATGGTACAAAAATGCACGATTTAATTGAGAAATACCCTGAATATTCGCACATTTTTAAACATAAAAATGGTACAAAAATGCACGATTAAATTGAGAAATACCCTGAATATTCGCACATTTTTAAACAGAAAAATGGTACAAAAATGCACGATTAAATTGAGAAATACCCTGAATATTCGCACATTTTTAAACAGAAAAATGGTACAAAAATGCACGATTAAATTGAGAAATACCCTGAATATTCGCACATTTTTAAACAGAAAAATGGTACAAAAATGCACGATTAAATTGAGAAATACCCTGAATATTCGCACATTTTTAAACATAAAAATGGTACAAAAATGCACGATTAAATTGAGAAATACCCTGAATATTCTCGCTTTTTTTACAGAAAAATGGTACAAAAATGCACGATTAAATTGAGAAATACCCTGAATATTCGCACATTTTTAAACATAAAAATGATACAAAAATGCACGATTAAATTGAGAAATACCCTGAATATTCGCACATTTTTAAACAGAAAAATGGTACAAAAATGCACGATTAAATTGAGAAATACCCTGAATATTCGCACATTTTTAAACAGAAAAATGGAACAAAAATGCACGATTAAATTGAGAAATACCCTGAATATTCTCGCTTTTTTTACAGAAAAATGGTACAAAAATGCACGATTAAATTGAGAAATACCCTGAATATTCGCACATTTTTAAACATAAAAATGATACAAAAATGCACGATTAAATTGAGAAATACCCTGAATATTCGCACATTTTTAAACATAAAAATGGTACAAAAATGCACGATTAAATTGAGAATTACCCTGAATATTCGCACATTTTTAAACATAAAAATGGTACAAAAATGCACGATTAAATTGAGAAATACCCTGAATATTCGCACATTTTTAAACATAAAAATGGTACAAAAATGCACGATTAAATTGAGAAATACCCTGAATATTCGCACATTTTTAAACATAAAAATGGTATAAAAATGCACGATTAAATTGAGAAATACCCTGAATATTCGCACATTTTTAAACATAAAAATGGTACAAAAATGCACGATTAAATTGAGAAATACCCTGAATATTCGCACATTTTTAAACATAAAAATGGTACAAAAATGCACGATTAAATTGAGAAATACCCTGAATATTCGCACATTTTTAAACATAAAAATGGTATAAAAATGCACGATTAAATTGAGAAATACCCTGAATATTCGCACATTTTTAAACATAAAAATGGTATAAAAATGCACGATTAAATTGAGAAATACCCTGAATATTCGCACATTTTTAAACATAAAAATGGTATAAAAATGCACGATTAAATTGAGAATTACCCTGAATATTCGCACATTTTTAAACATAAAAATGGTATAAAAATGCACGATTAAATTGAGAAATACCCTGAATATTCGCACATTTTTAAACATAAAAATGGTATAAAAATGCACGATTAAATTGAGAAATACCCTGAATATTCGCACATTTTTAAACATAAAAATGGTATAAAAATGCACGATTAAATTGAGAAATACCCTGAATATTCGCACATTTTTAAACATAAAAATGGTACAAAAATGCACGATTAAATTGAGAAATACCCTGAATATTCGCACATTTTTAAACATAAAAATGGTACAAAAATGCACGATTAAATTGAGAAATACCCTGAATATTCTCGCTTTTTTTACAGAAAAATGGTACAAAAATGCACGATTAAATTGAGAAATACCCTGAATATTCTCGCTTTTTTTACAGAAAAATGGTACAAAAATGCACGATTTAATTGAGAAATACCCTGAATATTCGCACATTTTTAAACATAAAAATGGTACAAAAATGCACGATTAAATTGAGAAATACCCTGAATATTCTCGCTTTTTTTACAGAAAAATGGTACAAAAATGCACGATTAAATTGAGAAATACCCTGAATATTCGCACATTTTTAAACAGAGAAATGGTACAAAAATGCACGATTAAATTGAGAAATACCCTGAATATTCGCACATTTTTAAACATAAAAATGGTACAAAAATGCACGATTAAATTGAGAAATACCCTGAATATTCTCCCTTTTTTTACAGAGAAATGGTATAAAAATGCACGATTAAATTGAGAAATACCCTGAATATTCGCACATTTTTAAACATAAAAATGGTACAAAAATGCACGATTAAATTGAGAAATACCCTGAATATTCGCACATTTTTAAACATAAAAATGGTACAAAAATGCACGATTAAATTGAGAATTACCCTGAATATTCGCACATTTTTAAACATAAAAATGGTATAAAAATGCACGATTAAATTGAGAAATACCCTGAATATTCGCACATTTTTAAACATAAAAATGGTATAAAAATGCACGATTAAATTGAGAAATACCCTGAATATTCGCACATTTTTAAACATAAAAATGGTATAAAAATGCACGATTAAATTGAGAAATACCCTGAATATTCGCACATTTTTAAACATAAAAATGGTACAAAAATGCACGATTAAATTGAGAAATACCCTGAATATTCGCACATTTTTAAACATAAAAATGGTACAAAAATGCACGATTAAATTGAGAAATACCCTGAATATTCTCCCTTTTTTTACAGAGAAATGGTATAAAAATGCACGATTAAATTGAGAAATACCCTGAATATTCTCGCTTTTTTTACAGAGAAATGGTACAAAAATGCACGATTAAATTGAGAAATACCCTGAATATTCGCACATTTTTAAACAGAAAAATGGTACAAAAATGCACGATTAAATTGAGAAATACCCTGAATATTCTCCCTTTTTTTTACAGAAAAATGGTACAAAAATGCACGATTAAATTGAGAAATACCCTGAATATTCTCCCTTTTTTTACAGAGAAATGGTACAAAAATGCACGATTAAATTGAGAAATACCCTGAATATTCTCGCTTTTTTTACAGAAAAATGGTACAAAAATGCACGATTAAATTGAGAAATACCCTGAATATTCGCACATTTTTAAACATAAAAATGGTATAAAAATGCACGATTAAATTGAGAAATACCCTGAATATTCTCCCTTTTTTTACAGAGAAATGGTACAAAAATGCACGATTAAATTGAGAAATACCCTGAATATTCGCACATTTTTAAACATAAAAATGGTATAAAAATGCACGATTAAATTGAGAAATACCCTGAATATTCGCACATTTTTAAACATAAAAATGGTACAAAAATGCACGATTAAATTGAGAAATACCCTGAATATTCGCACATTTTTAAACATAAAAATGGTATAAAAATGCACGATTAAATTGAGAAATACCCTGAATATTCGCACATTTTTAAACATAAAAATGGTACAAAAATGCACGATTAAATTGAGAAATACCCTGAATATTCGCACATTTTTAAACATAAAAATGGTATAAAAATGCACGATTAAATTGAGAAATACCCTGAATATTCGCACATTTTTAAACATAAAAATGGTACAAAAATGCACGATTAAATTGAGAATTACCCTGAATATTCGCACATTTTTAAACATAAAAATGGTATAAAAATGCACGATTAAATTGAGAAATACCCTGAATATTCGCACATTTTTAAACATAAAAATGGTATAAAAATGCACGATTAAATTGAGAAATACCCTGAATATTCTCGCTTTTTTTACAGAAAAATGGTACAAAAATGCACGATTAAATTGAGAAATACCCTGAATATTCGCACATTTTTAAACATAAAAATGGTACAAAAATGCACGATTAAATTGAGAAATACCCTGAATATTCTCGCTTTTTTTTACAGAAAAATGGTACAAAAATGCACGATTAAATTGAGAAATACCCTGAATATTCTCGCTTTTTTTACAGAAAAATGGTACAAAAATGCACGATTTAATTGAGAAATACCCTGAATATTCGCACATTTTTAAACATAAAAATGGTACAAAAATGCACGATTAAATTGAGAAATACCCTGAATATTCTCGCTTTTTTTACAGAAAAATGGTACAAAAATGCACGATTAAATTGAGAAATACCCTGAATATTCGCACATTTTTAAACAGAGAAATGGTACAAAAATGCACGATTAAATTGAGAAATACCCTGAATATTCGCACATTTTTAAACATAAAAATGGTACAAAAATGCACGATTAAATTGAGAAATACCCTGAATATTCGCACATTTTTAAACATAAAAATGGTATAAAAATGCACGATTAAATTGAGAAATACCCTGAATATTCGCACATTTTTAAACATAAAAATGGTATAAAAATGCACGATTAAATTGAGAAATACCCTGAATATTCTCGCTTTTTTTACAGAAAAATGGTACAAAAATGCACGATTAAATTGAGAAATACCCTGAATATTCGCACATTTTTAAACATAAAAATGGTACAAAAATGCACGATTAAATTGAGAAATACCCTGAATATTCGCACATTTTTAAACATAAAAATGGTACAAAAATGCACGATTAAATTGAGAAATACCCTGAATATTCGCACATTTTTAAACATAAAAATGGTATAAAAATGCACGATTAAATTGAGAAATACCCTGAATATTCGCACATTTTTAAACATAAAAATGGTACAAAAATGCACGATTAAATTGAGAAATACCCTGAATATTCGCACATTTTTAAACATAAAAATGGTATAAAAATGCACGATTAAATTGAGAAATACCCTGAATATTCGCACATTTTTAAACATAAAAATGGTACAAAAATGCACGATTAAATTGAGAATTACCCTGAATATTCGCACATTTTTAAACATAAAAATGGTATAAAAATGCACGATTAAATTGAGAAATACCCTGAATATTCGCACATTTTTAAACATAAAAATGGTATAAAAATGCACGATTAAATTGAGAAATACCCTGAATATTCTCGCTTTTTTTACAGAAAAATGGTACAAAAATGCACGATTAAATTGAGAAATACCCTGAATATTCGCACATTTTTAAACATAAAAATGGTACAAAAATGCACGATTAAATTGAGAAATACCCTGAATATTCTCGCTTTTTTTTACAGAAAAATGGTACAAAAATGCACGATTAAATTGAGAAATACCCTGAATATTCTCGCTTTTTTTACAGAAAAATGGTACAAAAATGCACGATTTAATTGAGAAATACCCTGAATATTCGCACATTTTTAAACATAAAAATGGTACAAAAATGCACGATTAAATTGAGAAATACCCTGAATATTCTCGCTTTTTTTACAGAAAAATGGTACAAAAATGCACGATTAAATTGAGAAATACCCTGAATATTCGCACATTTTTAAACATAAAAATGGTACAAAAATGCACGATTAAATTGAGAAATACCCTGAATATTCGCACATTTTTAAACATAAAAATGGTATAAAAATGCACGATTAAATTGAGAAATACCCTGAATATTCGCACATTTTTAAACATAAAAATGGTATAAAAATGCACGATTAAATTGAGAAATACCCTGAATATTCTCGCTTTTTTTACAGAAAAATGGTACAAAAATGCACGATTAAATTGAGAAATACCCTGAATATTCGCACATTTTTAAACATAAAAATGGTACAAAAATGCACGATTAAATTGAGAAATACCCTGAATATTCGCACATTTTTAAACATAAAAATGGTACAAAAATGCACGATTAAATTGAGAAATACCCTGAATATTCGCACATTTTTAAACATAAAAATGGTATAAAAATGCACGATTAAATTGAGAAATACCCTGAATATTCGCACATTTTTAAACATAAAAATGGTATAAAAATGCACGATTAAATTGAGAAATACCCTGAATATTCTCGCTTTTTTTACAGAAAAATGGTACAAAAATGCACGATTAAATTGAGAAATACCCTGAATATTCTCGCTTTTTTTTACAGAAAAATGGTACAAAAATGCACGATTAAATTGAGAAATACCCTGAATATTCTCGCTTTTTTTACAGAAAAATGGTACAAAAATGCACGATTTAATTGAGAAATACCCTGAATATTCGCACATTTTTAAACATAAAAATGGTACAAAAATGCACGATTAAATTGAGAAATACCCTGAATATTCTCGCTTTTTTTACAGAAAAATGGTACAAAAATGCACGATTAAATTGAGAAATACCCTGAATATTCGCACATTTTTAAACAGAGAAATGGTACAAAAATGCACGATTAAATTGAGAAATACCCTGAATATTCTCGCTTTTTTTTACAGAAAAATGGTACAAAAATGCACGATTAAATTGAGAAATACCCTGAATATTCTCGCTTTTTTTACAGAAAAATGGTACAAAAATGCACGATTAAATTGAGAAATACCCTGAATATTCGCACATTTTTAAACATAAAAATGGTACAAAAATGCACGATTAAATTGAGAAATACCCTGAATATTCTCGCTTTTTTTTACAGAAAAATGGTACAAAAATGCACGATTAAATTGAGAAATACCCTGAATATTCTCGCTTTTTTTACAGAAAAATGGTACAAAAATGCACGATTTAATTGAGAAATACCCTGAATATTCGCACATTTTTAAACATAAAAATGGTACAAAAATGCACGATTAAATTGAGAAATACCCTGAATATTCTCGCTTTTTTTACAGAAAAATGGTACAAAAATGCACGATTAAATTGAGAAATACCCTGAATATTCGCACATTTTTAAACAGAGAAATGGTACAAAAATGCACGATTAAATTGAGAAATACCCTGAATATTCGCACATTTTTAAACATAAAAATGGTACAAAAATGCACGATTAAATTGAGAAATACCCTGAATATTCGCACATTTTTAAACATAAAAATGGTATAAAAATGCACGATTAAATTGAGAAATACCCTGAATATTCGCACATTTTTAAACATAAAAATGGTACAAAAATGCACGATTAAATTGAGAAATACCCTGAATATTCTCGCTTTTTTTACAGAAAAATGGTACAAAAATGCACGATTAAATTGAGAAATACCCTGAATATTCGCACATTTTTAAACAGAAAAATGGTACAAAAATGCACGATTAAATTGAGAAATACCCTGAATATTCGCACATTTTTAAACATAAAAATGGTACAAAAATGCACGATTAAATTGAGAAATACCCTGAATATTCGCACATTTTTAAACATAAAAATGATACAAAAATGCACAATTAAATTGAGAAATACCCTGAATATTCGCACATTTTTAAACAGAAAAATGGTACAAAAATGCACGATTAAATTGAGAAATACCCTGAATATTCGCACATTTTTAAACATAAAAATGGTACAAAAATGCACGATTAAATTGAGAAATACCCTGAATATTCGCACATTTTTAAACATAAAAATGGTACAAAAATGCACGATTAAATTGAGAAATACCCTGAATATTCGCACATTTTTAAACATAAAAATGATACAAAAATGCACGATTAAATTGAGAAATACCCTGAATATTCGCACATTTTTAAACAGAAAAATGGTACAAAAATGCACGATTAAATTGAGAAATACCCTGAATATTCGCACATTTTTAAACAGAAAAATGGTACAAAAATGCACGATTAAATTGAGAAATACCCTGAATATTCGCACATTTTTAAACATAAAAATGATACAAAAATGCACGATTAAATTGAGAAATACCCTGAATATTCGCACATTTTTAAACATAAAAATGATACAAAAATGCACGATTAAATTGAGAAATACCCTGAATATTCGCACATTTTTAAACATAAAAATGATACAAAAATGCACGATTAAATTGAGAAATACCCTGAATATTCGCACATTTTTAAACATAAAAATGATACAAAAACGCACGATTAAATTGAGAAATACCCTGAATATTCGCACATTTTTAAACAGAAAAATGGTACAAAAATGCACGATTAAATTGAGAAATACCCTGAATATTCGCACATTTTTAAACATAAAAATGGTACAAAAATGCACGATTAAATTGAGAAATACCCTGAATATTCGCACATTTTTAAACATAAAAATGATACAAAAATGCACGATTAAATTGAGAAATACCCTGAATATTCGCACATTTTTAAACAGAAAAATGGTACAAAAATGCACGATTAAATTGAGAAATACCCTGAATATTCGCACATTTTTAAACATAAAAATGATACAAAAATGCACGATTAAATTGAGAAATACCCTGAATATTCGCACATTTTTAAACATAAAAATGGTACAAAAATGCACGATTAAATTGAGAAATACCCTGAATATTCGCACATTTTTAAACAGAAAAATGGTACAAAAATGCACGATTAAATTGAGAAATACCCTGAATATTCGCACATTTTTAAACATAAAAATGATACAAAAATGCACGATTAAATTGAGAAATACCCTGAATATTCGCACATTTTTAAACATAAAAATGGTACAAAAATGCACGATTAAATTGAGAAATACCCTGAATATTCGCACATTTTTAAACATAAAAATGATACAAAAATGCACGATTAAATTGAGAAATACCCTGAATATTCGCACATTTTTAAACATAAAAATGATACAAAAATGCACGATTAAATTGAGAAATACCCTGAATATTCGCACATTTTTAAACAGAAAAATGGTACAAAAATGCACGATTAAATTGAGAAATACCCTGAATATTCGCACATTTTTAAACATAAAAATGATACAAAAATGCACGATTAAATTGAGAAATACCCTGAATATTCGCACATTTTTAAACAGAAAAATGGTACAAAAATGCACGATTAAATTGAGTAATACCCTGAATATTCGCACATTTTTAAACATAAAAATGGTACAAAAATGCACGATTAAATTGAGAAATACCCTGAATATTCGCACATTTTTAAACATAAAAATGATACAAAAATGCACGATTAAATTGAGAAATACCCTGAATATTCGCACATTTTTAAACAGAAAAATGGTACAAAAATGCACGATTAAATTGAGAAATACCCTGAATATTCGCACATTTTTAAACATAAAAATGGTACAAAAATGCACGATTAAATTGAGAAATACCCTGAATATTCGCACATTTTTAAACATAAAAATGGTACAAAAATGCACGATTAAATTGAGAAATACCCTGAATATTCGCACATTTTTAAACATAAAAATGGTACAAAAATGCACGATTAAATTGAGAAATACCCTGAATATTCGCACATTTTTAAACATTAAAATGGTACAAAAATGCACGATTAAATTGAGAAATACCCTGAATATTCGCACATTTTTAAACATAAAAATGATACAAAAATGCACGATTAAATTGAGAAATACCCTGAATATTCGCACATTTTTAAACAGAAAAATGGTACAAAAATGCACGATTAAATTGAGAAATACCCTGAATATTCGCACATTTTTAAACATAAAAATGGTACAAAAATGCACGATTAAATTGAGAAATACCCTGAATATTCTCCCTTTTTAAACAGAAAAATGGTACAAAAATGCACGATTAAATTGAGAAATACCCTGAATATTCGCACATTTTTAAACAGAAAAATGGTACAAAAATGCACGATTAAATTGAGAAATACCCTGAATATTCTCCCTTTTTAAACAGAAAAATGGTACAAAAATGCACGATTAAATTGAGAAATACCCTGAATATTCGCACATTTTTAAACAGAAAAATGGTACAAAAATGCACGATTAAATTGAGAAATACCCTGAATATTCGCACATTTTTAAACAGAAAAATGGTACAAAAATGCACGATTAAATTGAGAAATACCCTGAATATTCTCCCTTTTTAAACATAAAAATGATACAAAAATGCACGATTAAATTGAGAAATACCCTGAATATTCGCACATTTTTAAACAGAAAAATGGTACAAAAATGCACGATTAAATTGAGAAATACCCTGAATATTCTCCCTTTTTAAACATAAAAATGATACAAAAATGCACGATTAAATTGAGAAATACCCTGAATATTCGCACATTTTTAAACATAAAAATGGTACAAAAATGCACGATTAAATTGAGAAATACCCTGAATATTCGCACATTTTTAAACATAAAAATGATACAAAAATGCACGATTAAATTGAGAAATACCCTGAATATTCGCACATTTTTAAACATAAAAATGGTACAAAAATGCACGATTAAATTGAGAAATACCCTGAATATTCGCACATTTTTAAACATAAAAATGGTACAAAAATGCACGATTAAATTGAGAAATACCCTGAATATTCGCACATTTTTAAACAGAAAAATGGTACAAAAATGCACGATTAAATTGAGAAATACCCTGAATATTCGCACATTTTTAAACAGAAAAATGGTACAAAAATGCACGATTAAATTGAGAAATACCCTGAATATTCGCACATTTTTAAACATAAAAATGATACAAAAATGCACGATTAAATTGAGAAATACCCTGAATATTCGCACATTTTTAAACATAAAAATGATACAAAAATGCACGATTAAATTGAGAAATACCCTGAATATTCGCACATTTTTAAACATAAAAATGGTACAAAAATGCACGATTAAATTGAGAAATACCCTGAATATTCGCACATTTTTAAACATAAAAATGGTACAAAAATGCACGATTAAATTGAGAAATACCCTGAATATTCGCACATTTTTAAACATAAAAATGATACAAAAATGCACGATTAAATTGAGAAATACCCTGAATATTCGCACATTTTTAAACAGAAAAATGGTACAAAAATGCACGATTAAATTGAGAAATACCCTGAATATTCGCACATTTTTAAACAGAAAAATGGTACAAAAATGCACGATTAAATTGAGAAATACCCTGAATATTCGCACATTTTTAAACAGAAAAATGGTACAAAAATGCACGATTAAATTGAGAAATACCCTGAATATTCGCACATTTTTAAACATAAAAATGGTACAAAAATGCACGATTAAATTGAGAAATACCCTGAATATTCGCACATTTTTAAACATAAAAATGATACAAAAATGCACGATTAAATTGAGAAATACCCTGAATATTCGCACATTTTTAAACATAAAAATGGTACAAAAATGCACGATTAAATTGAGAAATACCCTGAATATTCGCACATTTTTAAACATAAAAATGATACAAAAATGCACGATTAAATTGAGAAATACCCTGAATATTCGCACATTTTTAAACAGAAAAATGGTACAAAAATGCACGATTAAATTGAGAAATACCCTGAATATTCGCACATTTTTAAACAGAAAAATGGTACAAAAATGCACGATTAAATTGAGAAATACCCTGAATATTCGCACATTTTTAAACATAAAAATGGTACAAAAATGCACGATTAAATTGAGAAATACCCTGAATATTCGCACATTTTTAAACATAAAAATGGTACAAAAATGCACGATTAAATTGAGAAATACCCTGAATATTCGCACATTTTTAAACATAAAAATGATACAAAAATGCACGATTAAATTGAGAAATACCCTGAATATTCGCACATTTTTAAACATAAAAATGATACAAAAATGCACGATTAAATTGAGAAATACCCTGAATATTCGCACATTTTTAAACATAAAAATGGTACAAAAATGCACGATTAAATTGAGAAATACCCTGAATATTCGCACATTTTTAAACATAAAAATGGTACAAAAATGCACGATTAAATTGAGAAATACCCTGAATATTCGCACATTTTTAAACATAAAAATGATACAAAAATGCACGATTAAATTGAGAAATACCCTGAATATTCGCACATTTTTAAACATAAAAATGATACAAAAATGCACGATTAAATTGAGAAATACCCTGAATATTCGCACATTTTTAAACATAAAAATGGTACAAAAATGCACGATTAAATTGAGAAATACCCTGAATATTCGCACATTTTTAAACATAAAAATGGTACAAAAATGCACGATTAAATTGAGAAATACCCTGAATATTCGCACATTTTTAAACATAAAAATGGTACAAAAATGCACGATTAAATTGAGAAATACCCTGAATATTCTCGCTTTTTTTACAGAAAAATGGTACAAAAATGCACGATTAAATTGAGAAATACCCTGAATATTCGCACATTTTTAAACAGAAAAATGGTACAAAAATGCACGATTAAATTGAGAAATACCCTGAATATTCGCACATTTTTAAACAGAAAAATGGTACAAAAATGCACGATTAAATTGAGAAATACCCTGAATATTCGCACATTTTTAAACAGAAAAATGGTACAAAAATGCACGATTAAATTGAGAAATACCCTGAATATTCGCACATTTTTAAACAGAAAAATGGTACAAAAATGCACGATTAAATTGAGAAATACCCTGAATATTCGCACATTTTTAAACAGAAAAATGGTACAAAAATGCACGATTAAATTGAGAAATACCCTGAATATTCGCACATTTTTAAACATAAAAATGGTACAAAAATGCACGATTAAATTGAGAAATACCCTGAATATTCTCGCTTTTTTTACAGAAAAATGGTACAAAAATGCACGATTAAATTGAGAAATACCCTGAATATTCGCACATTTTTAAACATAAAAATGATACAAAAATGCACGATTAAATTGAGAAATACCCTGAATATTCGCACATTTTTAAACAGAAAAATGGTACAAAAATGCACGATTAAATTGAGAAATACCCTGAATATTCGCACATTTTTAAACAGAAAAATGGAACAAAAATGCACGATTAAATTGAGAAATACCCTGAATATTCTCGCTTTTTTTACAGAAAAATGGTACAAAAATGCACGATTAAATTGAGAAATACCCTGAATATTCGCACATTTTTAAACATAAAAATGATACAAAAATGCACGATTAAATTGAGAAATACCCTGAATATTCGCACATTTTTAAACATAAAAATGGTACAAAAATGCACGATTAAATTGAGAAATACCCTGAATATTCGCACATTTTTAAACATAAAAATGGTACAAAAATGCACGATTAAATTGAGAAATACCCTGAATATTCGCACATTTTTAAACATAAAAATGGTATAAAAATGCACGATTAAATTGAGAAATACCCTGAATATTCGCACATTTTTAAACATAAAAATGGTACAAAAATGCACGATTAAATTGAGAAATACCCTGAATATTCGCACATTTTTAAACATAAAAATGGTACAAAAATGCACGATTAAATTGAGAAATACCCTGAATATTCGCACATTTTTAAACATAAAAATGGTATAAAAATGCACGATTAAATTGAGAAATACCCTGAATATTCGCACATTTTTAAACATAAAAATGGTATAAAAATGCACGATTAAATTGAGAAATACCCTGAATATTCGCACATTTTTAAACATAAAAATGGTATAAAAATGCACGATTAAATTGAGAATTACCCTGAATATTCGCACATTTTTAAACATAAAAATGGTATAAAAATGCACGATTAAATTGAGAAATACCCTGAATATTCGCACATTTTTAAACATAAAAATGGTATAAAAATGCACGATTAAATTGAGAAATACCCTGAATATTCGCACATTTTTAAACATAAAAATGGTATAAAAATGCACGATTAAATTGAGAAATACCCTGAATATTCGCACATTTTTAAACATAAAAATGGTACAAAAATGCACGATTAAATTGAGAAATACCCTGAATATTCGCACATTTTTAAACATAAAAATGGTACAAAAATGCACGATTAAATTGAGAAATACCCTGAATATTCTCGCTTTTTTTACAGAAAAATGGTACAAAAATGCACGATTAAATTGAGAAATACCCTGAATATTCTCGCTTTTTTTACAGAAAAATGGTACAAAAATGCACGATTTAATTGAGAAATACCCTGAATATTCGCACATTTTTAAACATAAAAATGGTACAAAAATGCACGATTAAATTGAGAAATACCCTGAATATTCTCGCTTTTTTTACAGAAAAATGGTACAAAAATGCACGATTAAATTGAGAAATACCCTGAATATTCGCACATTTTTAAACAGAGAAATGGTACAAAAATGCACGATTAAATTGAGAAATACCCTGAATATTCGCACATTTTTAAACATAAAAATGGTACAAAAATGCACGATTAAATTGAGAAATACCCTGAATATTCTCCCTTTTTTTACAGAGAAATGGTATAAAAATGCACGATTAAATTGAGAAATACCCTGAATATTCGCACATTTTTAAACATAAAAATGGTACAAAAATGCACGATTAAATTGAGAAATACCCTGAATATTCGCACATTTTTAAACATAAAAATGGTACAAAAATGCACGATTAAATTGAGAATTACCCTGAATATTCGCACATTTTTAAACATAAAAATGGTATAAAAATGCACGATTAAATTGAGAAATACCCTGAATATTCGCACATTTTTAAACATAAAAATGGTATAAAAATGCACGATTAAATTGAGAAATACCCTGAATATTCGCACATTTTTAAACATAAAAATGGTATAAAAATGCACGATTAAATTGAGAAATACCCTGAATATTCGCACATTTTTAAACATAAAAATGGTACAAAAATGCACGATTAAATTGAGAAATACCCTGAATATTCGCACATTTTTAAACATAAAAATGGTACAAAAATGCACGATTAAATTGAGAAATACCCTGAATATTCTCGCTTTTTTTACAGAAAAATGGTACAAAAATGCACGATTAAATTGAGAAATACCCTGAATATTCGCACATTTTTAAACAGAAAAATGGTACAAAAATGCACGATTAAATTGAGAAATACCCTGAATATTCTCCCTTTTTTTACAGAGAAATGGTATAAAAATGCACGATTAAATTGAGAAATACCCTGAATATTCTCGCTTTTTTTACAGAGAAATGGTACAAAAATGCACGATTAAATTGAGAAATACCCTGAATATTCGCACATTTTTAAACAGAAAAATGGTACAAAAATGCACGATTAAATTGAGAAATACCCTGAATATTCTCCCTTTTTTTACAGAAAAATGGTACAAAAATGCACGATTAAATTGAGAAATACCCTGAATATTCTCCCTTTTTTTACAGAGAAATGGTACAAAAATGCACGATTAAATTGAGAAATACCCTGAATATTCTCGCTTTTTTTACAGAAAAATGGTACAAAAATGCACGATTAAATTGAGAAATACCCTGAATATTCGCACATTTTTAAACATAAAAATGGTATAAAAATGCACGATTAAATTGAGAAATACCCTGAATATTCTCCCTTTTTTTACAGAGAAATGGTACAAAAATGCACGATTAAATTGAGAAATACCCTGAATATTCGCACATTTTTAAACATAAAAATGGTACAAAAATGCACGATTAAATTGAGAAATACCCTGAATATTCTCCCTTTTTTTACAGAGAAATGGTACAAAAATGCACGATTAAATTGAGAAATACCCTGAATATTCGCACATTTTTAAACATAAAAATGGTATAAAAATGCACGATTAAATTGAGAAATACCCTGAATATTCGCACATTTTTAAACATAAAAATGGTATAAAAATGCACGATTAAATTGAGAAATACCCTGAATATTCTCCCTTTTTTTACAGAGAAATGGTACAAAAATGCACGATTAAATTGAGAAATACCCTGAATATTCGCACATTTTTAAACATAAAAATGGTATAAAAATGCACGATTAAATTGAGAAATACCCTGAATATTCGCACATTTTTAAACATAAAAATGGTACAAAAATGCACGATTAAATTGAGAAATACCCTGAATATTCGCACATTTTTAAACATAAAAATGGTATAAAAATGCACGATTAAATTGAGAAATACCCTGAATATTCGCACATTTTTAAACATAAAAATGGTACAAAAATGCACGATTAAATTGAGAATTACCCTGAATATTCGCACATTTTTAAACATAAAAATGGTATAAAAATGCACGATTAAATTGAGAAATACCCTGAATATTCGCACATTTTTAAACATAAAAATGGTACAAAAATGCACGATTAAATTGAGAATTACCCTGAATATTCGCACATTTTTAAACATAAAAATGGTATAAAAATGCACGATTAAATTGAGAAATACCCTGAATATTCGCACATTTTTAAACATAAAAATGGTATAAAAATGCACGATTAAATTGAGAAATACCCTGAATATTCTCGCTTTTTTTACAGAAAAATGGTACAAAAATGCACGATTAAATTGAGAAATACCCTGAATATTCGCACATTTTTAAACATAAAAATGGTACAAAAATGCACGATTAAATTGAGAAATACCCTGAATATTCTCGCTTTTTTTTACAGAAAAATGGTACAAAAATGCACGATTAAATTGAGAAATACCCTGAATATTCTCGCTTTTTTTACAGAAAAATGGTACAAAAATGCACGATTTAATTGAGAAATACCCTGAATATTCGCACATTTTTAAACATAAAAATGGTACAAAAATGCACGATTAAATTGAGAAATACCCTGAATATTCTCGCTTTTTTTACAGAAAAATGGTACAAAAATGCACGATTAAATTGAGAAATACCCTGAATATTCGCACATTTTTAAACAGAGAAATGGTACAAAAATGCACGATTAAATTGAGAAATACCCTGAATATTCGCACATTTTTAAACATAAAAATGGTACAAAAATGCACGATTAAATTGAGAAATACC
>OZ010618.1:19784152-19894167 GCA_963932285.1 Caenorhabditis macrosperma
GCACGATTAAATTGAGAAATACCCTGAATATTCGCACATTTTTAAACATAAAAATGGTACAAAAATGCACGATTAAATTGAGAAATACCCTGAATATTCGCACATTTTTAAACAGAGAAATGGTACAAAAATGCACGATTAAATTGAGAAATACCCTGAATATTCGCACATTTTTAAACATAAAAATGGTACAAAAATGCACGATTAAATTGAGAAATACCCTGAATATTCGCACATTTTTAAACAGAGAAATGGTACAAAAATGCACGATTAAATTGAGAAATACCCTGAATATTCGCACATTTTTAAACAGAGAAATGGTACAAAAATGCACGATTAAATTGAGAAATACCCTGAATATTCTCCCTTTTTTTACAGAAAAATGGTACAAAAATGCACGATTAAATTGAGAAATACCCTGAATATTCGCACATTTTTAAACAGAGAAATGGTACAAAAATGCACGATTAAATTGAGAAATACCCTGAATATTCTCGCTTTTTTTACAGAAAAATGGTACAAAAATGCACGATTAAATTGAGAAATACCCTGAATATTCGCACATTATTAAACAGAGAAATGGTACAAAAATGCACGATTAAATTGAGAAATACCCTGAATATTCGCACATTTTTAAACATAAAAATGGTACAAAAATGCACGATTAAATTGAGAAATACCCTGAATATTCTCCCTTTTTTTACAGAAAAATGGTACAAAAATGCACGATTAAATTGAGAAATACCCTGAATATTCGCACATTTTTAAACAGAGAAATGGTACAAAAATGCACGATTAAATTGAGAAATACCCTGAATATTCGCACATTTTTAAACAGAGAAATGGTACAAAAATGCACGATTAAATTGAGAAATACCCTGAATATTCTCCCTTTTTTTACAGAAAAATGGTACAAAAATGCACGATTAAATTGAGAAATACCCTGAATATTCTCGCTTTTTTTACAGAAAAATGGTATAAAAATGCACGATTAAATTGAGAAATACCCTGAATATTCGCACATTTTTAAACAGAGAAATGGTACAAAAATGCACGATTAAATTGAGAAATACCCTGAATATTCTCGCTTTTTTTACAGAAAAATGGTATAAAAATGCACGATTAAATTGAGAAATACCCTGAATATTCGCACATTCTTAAACAGAGAAATGGTACAAAAATGCACGATTAAATTGAGAAATACCCTGAATATTCGCACATTTTTAAACATAAAAATGGTACAAAAATGCACGATTAAATTGAGAAATACCCTGAATATTCTCGCTTTTTTTACATAAAAATGGTACAAAAATGCACGATTAAATTGAGAAATACCCTGAATATTCGCACATTTTTAAACATAAAAATGGTACAAAAATGCACGATTAAATTGAGAAATACCCTGAATATTCGCACATTTTTAAACAGAGAAATGGTACAAAAATGCACGATTAAATTGAGAAATACCCTGAATATTCTCCCTTTTTTTACAGATGAATGGTATAAAAATGCACGATTAAATTGAGAAATACCCTGAATATTCGCACATTTTTAAACATAAAAATGGTACAAAAATGCACGATTAAATTGAGAAATACCCTGAATATTCGCACATTTTTAAACATAAAAATGGTACAAAAATGCACGATTAAATTGAGAAATACCCTGAATATTCGCACATTTTTAAACAGAGAAATGGTACAAAAATGCACGATTAAATTGAGAAATACCCTGAATATTCTCGCTTTTTTTACAGAAAAATGGTACAAAAATGCACGATTAAATTGAGAAATACCCTGAATATTCGCACATTTTTAAACATAAAAATGGTACAAAAATGCACGATTAAATTGAGAAATACCCTGAATATTCGCACATTTTTAAACATAAAAATGGTACAAAAATGCACGATTAAATTGAGAAATACCCTGAATATTCTCGCTTTTTTTACAGAAAAATGGTACAAAAATGCACGATTAAATTGAGAAATACCCTGAATATTCGCACATTTTTAAACATAAAAATGGTACAAAAATGCACGATTAAATTGAGAAATACCCTGAATATTCTCGCTTTTTTTACATAAAAATGGTACAAAAATGCACGATTAAATTGAGAAATACCCTGAATATTCGCACATTTTTAAACATAAAAATGGTACAAAAATGCACGATTAAATTGAGAAATACCCTGAATATTCGCACATTTTTAAACAGAAAAATGGTACAAAAATGCACGATTAAATTGAGAAATACCCTGAATATTCGCACATTTTTAAACAGAAAAATGGTACAAAAATGCACGATTAAATTGAGAAATACCCTGAATATTCGCACATTTTTAAACATAAAAATGATACAAAAATGCACGATTAAATTGAGAAATACCCTGAATATTCGCACATTTTTAAACATAAAAATGGTACAAAAATGCACGATTAAATTGAGAAATACCCTGAATATTCGCACATTTTTAAACATAAAAATGGTACAAAAATGCACGATTAAATTGAGAAATACCCTGAATATTCTCGCTTTTTTTACATAAAAATGGTACAAAAATGCACGATTAAATTGAGAAATACCCTGAATATTCTCGCTTTTTTTACAGAAAAATGGTACAAAAATGCACGATTAAATTGAGAAATACCCTGAATATTCTCGCTTTTTTTACAGAAAAATGGTACAAAAATGCACGATTAAATTGAGAAATACCCTGAATATTCGCACATTTTTAAACATAAAAATGGTACAAAAATGCACGATTAAATTGAGAAATACCCTGAATATTCGCACATTTTTAAACAGAGAAATGGTACAAAAATGCACGATTAAATTGAGAAATACCCTGAATATTCGCACATTTTTAAACATAAAAATGGTACAAAAATGCACGATTAAATTGAGAAATACCCTGAATATTCGCACATTTTTAAACAGAGAAATGGTACAAAAATGCACGATTAAATTGAGAAATACCCTGAATATTCGCACATTTTTAAACATAAAAATGGTACAAAAATGCACGATTAAATTGAGAAATACCCTGAATATTCGCACATTTTTAAACAGAGAAATGGTACAAAAATGCACGATTAAATTGAGAAATACCCTGAATATTCGCACATTTTTAAACAGAGAAATGGTACAAAAATGCACGATTAAATTGAGAAATACCCTGAATATTCTCCCTTTTTTTACAGAAAAATGGTACAAAAATGCACGATTAAATTGAGAAATACCCTGAATATTCGCACATTTTTAAACAGAGAAATGGTACAAAAATGCACGATTAAATTGAGAAATACCCTGAATATTCTCGCTTTTTTTACAGAAAAATGGTACAAAAATGCACGATTAAATTGAGAAATACCCTGAATATTCGCACATTTTTAAACAGAGAAATGGTACAAAAATGCACGATTAAATTGAGAAATACCCTGAATATTCGCACATTTTTAAACATAAAAATGGTACAAAAATGCACGATTAAATTGAGAAATACCCTGAATATTCGCACATTTTTAAACAGAGAAATGGTACAAAAATGCACGATTAAATTGAGAAATACCCTGAATATTCGCACATTTTTAAACATAAAAATGGTACAAAAATGCACGATTAAATTGAGAAATACCCTGAATATTCGCACATTTTTAAACAGAGAAATGGTACAAAAATGCACGATTAAATTGAGAAATACCCTGAATATTCGCACATTTTTAAACAGAGAAATGGTACAAAAATGCACGATTAAATTGAGAAATACCCTGAATATTCTCCCTTTTTTTACAGAAAAATGGTACAAAAATGCACGATTAAATTGAGAAATACCCTGAATATTCGCACATTTTTAAACAGAGAAATGGTACAAAAATGCACGATTAAATTGAGAAATACCCTGAATATTCTCGCTTTTTTTACAGAAAAATGGTACAAAAATGCACGATTAAATTGAGAAATACCCTGAATATTCGCACATTATTAAACAGAGAAATGGTACAAAAATGCACGATTAAATTGAGAAATACCCTGAATATTCGCACATTTTTAAACATAAAAATGGTACAAAAATGCACGATTAAATTGAGAAATACCCTGAATATTCTCCCTTTTTTTACAGAAAAATGGTACAAAAATGCACGATTAAATTGAGAAATACCCTGAATATTCGCACATTTTTAAACAGAGAAATGGTACAAAAATGCACGATTAAATTGAGAAATACCCTGAATATTCGCACATTTTTAAACAGAGAAATGGTACAAAAATGCACGATTAAATTGAGAAATACCCTGAATATTCTCCCTTTTTTTACAGAAAAATGGTACAAAAATGCACGATTAAATTGAGAAATACCCTGAATATTCTCGCTTTTTTTACAGAAAAATGGTATAAAAATGCACGATTAAATTGAGAAATACCCTGAATATTCGCACATTTTTAAACAGAGAAATGGTACAAAAATGCACGATTAAATTGAGAAATACCCTGAATATTCTCGCTTTTTTTACAGAAAAATGGTATAAAAATGCACGATTAAATTGAGAAATACCCTGAATATTCGCACATTCTTAAACAGAGAAATGGTACAAAAATGCACGATTAAATTGAGAAATACCCTGAATATTCGCACATTTTTAAACATAAAAATGGTACAAAAATGCACGATTAAATTGAGAAATACCCTGAATATTCTCGCTTTTTTTACATAAAAATGGTACAAAAATGCACGATTAAATTGAGAAATACCCTGAATATTCGCACATTTTTAAACATAAAAATGGTACAAAAATGCACGATTAAATTGAGAAATACCCTGAATATTCGCACATTTTTAAACAGAGAAATGGTACAAAAATGCACGATTAAATTGAGAAATACCCTGAATATTCTCCCTTTTTTTACAGATGAATGGTATAAAAATGCACGATTAAATTGAGAAATACCCTGAATATTCGCACATTTTTAAACATAAAAATGGTACAAAAATGCACGATTAAATTGAGAAATACCCTGAATATTCGCACATTTTTAAACATAAAAATGGTACAAAAATGCACGATTAAATTGAGAAATACCCTGAATATTCGCACATTTTTAAACAGAGAAATGGTACAAAAATGCACGATTAAATTGAGAAATACCCTGAATATTCTCGCTTTTTTTACAGAAAAATGGTACAAAAATGCACGATTAAATTGAGAAATACCCTGAATATTCGCACATTTTTAAACATAAAAATGGTACAAAAATGCACGATTAAATTGAGAAATACCCTGAATATTCGCACATTTTTAAACATAAAAATGGTACAAAAATGCACGATTAAATTGAGAAATACCCTGAATATTCTCGCTTTTTTTACAGAAAAATGGTACAAAAATGCACGATTAAATTGAGAAATACCCTGAATATTCGCACATTTTTAAACATAAAAATGGTACAAAAATGCACGATTAAATTGAGAAATACCCTGAATATTCTCGCTTTTTTTACATAAAAATGGTACAAAAATGCACGATTAAATTGAGAAATACCCTGAATATTCGCACATTTTTAAACATAAAAATGGTACAAAAATGCACGATTAAATTGAGAAATACCCTGAATATTCGCACATTTTTAAACAGAAAAATGGTACAAAAATGCACGATTAAATTGAGAAATACCCTGAATATTCGCACATTTTTAAACAGAAAAATGGTACAAAAATGCACGATTAAATTGAGAAATACCCTGAATATTCGCACATTTTTAAACATAAAAATGATACAAAAATGCACGATTAAATTGAGAAATACCCTGAATATTCGCACATTTTTAAACATAAAAATGGTACAAAAATGCACGATTAAATTGAGAAATACCCTGAATATTCGCACATTTTTAAACATAAAAATGGTACAAAAATGCACGATTAAATTGAGAAATACCCTGAATATTCTCGCTTTTTTTACAGAAAAATGGTACAAAAATGCACGATTAAATTGAGAAATACCCTGAATATTCGCACATTTTTAAACATAAAAATGGTACAAAAATGCACGATTAAATTGAGAAATACCCTGAATATTCTCGCTTTTTTTACATAAAAATGGTACAAAAATGCACGATTAAATTGAGAAATACCCTGAATATTCGCACATTTTTAAACATAAAAATGGTACAAAAATGCACGATTAAATTGAGAAATACCCTGAATATTCGCACATTTTTAAACAGAAAAATGGTACAAAAATGCACGATTAAATTGAGAAATACCCTGAATATTCGCACATTTTTAAACAGAAAAATGGTACAAAAATGCACGATTAAATTGAGAAATACCCTGAATATTCGCACATTTTTAAACATAAAAATGATACAAAAATGCACGATTAAATTGAGAAATACCCTGAATATTCGCACATTTTTAAACATAAAAATGGTACAAAAATGCACGATTAAATTGAGAAATACCCTGAATATTCGCACATTTTTAAACATAAAAATGGTACAAAAATGCACGATTAAATTGAGAAATACCCTGAATATTCGCACATTTTTAAACAGAAAAATGGTACAAAAATGCACGATTAAATTGAGAAATACCCTGAATATTCGCACATTTTTAAACAGAAAAATGGTACAAAAATGCACGATTAAATTGAGAAATACCCTGAATATTCTCGCTTTTTTTACAGAAAAATGGTACAAAAATGCACGATTAAATTGAGAAATACCCTGAATATTCGCACATTTTTAAACATAAAAATGGTACAAAAATGCACGATTAAATTGAGAAATACCCTGAATATTCGCACATTTTTAAACAGAAAAATGGTACAAAAATGCACGATTAAATTGAGAAATACCCTGTGTTGAGATGGGACAAAAGGGAACAGTCCCTCAGTCCCTCTCGGGTAAACCTCTTAGACCGATCAGAGTTGAGACAATGATTTATTACTCATAACGACGTGGGCGATACAATAAAGGCTAATGAAGGAGTGAGAGGAGATGTAAAGGGTTTAAATGGAGATACAATAGAAATTAGTTAAGAAAATAGACCATTTAGGCCAAGCGAATCTTGGCCTAAACTGGGATTGGTCGAAAATGGGTCAATTTAGATGAAATTACGTGGAATTTAGACGAAAAGTGTAAGAAAAGGGGAGGAGAAGGGTAAAAGGAAATACTTACGAGGAAATCGTGGGAAGAACGGCGTAGAATCGAAGAAAATAAGCGATTAGAAGAGAATATTAATAATTAACGAACAATAATTTGAATGGGGAATTAAAGGCGCATAGCGCGGGTCTCGGCACGATCGCGGGGTTACTGTAGTCGAGAGAGTCCAGACGGCGAGGGTGCGGTGAGAGATGAGTGCCGCAATGGAGACGGCAGACAACATGCAGCGCGCTTGATGGAAATGGGCGAAATGAATGGAATTTCGCCGCGATTCCGGGAATTTCTCAGGAATGATGATGAATCAGCGCATTCGTGATGTAATTCCACGACAGAGGGTCAGATTGTGGGCCTCTGGAGTAAGAGAAAAGTTGTGTGATACGTCTCGTAGGCAGTATCCACAACATTCCCGGGGGGAGGAGAAGTCGACGTCTTTAACCAGAAGACGTTAACATAGTCAACGAACTTGTCCTTAGCCTTGCGGGGTAGGAACGGTCGGCTGCGATCGGCGGTCGTGGACGCGGCGGACTTGGGCAGAGGGTACTGCATCGCAGTTGACGACAAGGAGGTTGACTGTCCTGGAGGTGACTCCCCGAAGATCTCGGGCGGAGGGAGCAGCATATCTTCATCCGGCTGGTTGATGTCGACCGGCTGGTTAGCGATGTGATCTTGGTCCACTTCAAGTGGGATCAGCTGGCATACAGCTCTCTTGATGGTTTGTCCTCTGCAGAGGACTTCGGCTGTGCGAACTTGACCGTCCTGTCTAGGAAAGAGGGCCGTGATGCGTCCTGAAGGCCGTTCATGCCGTGGTGACTTGTCGGTGAAGACTAGCACGCTGTCGAGCTGGTAGAAGGCAAGAAGGACGGAAGAATCCTGGCGTCGTCGTTCCTGTCGGTAGTATCCTGAAAGGGGTATTGGTGGACCTGTGGTTCACCGGAGTACTCAGAAGCCGGCTGAGTATTAAGATCCATAAGAACTCAGTCTTATTGCGATAGTCCTGTAGAAGGGGCAGATGGTATAATTCTGTGGTATCCTTTGCTAGATGGAGCCGACGGCGTCTGGCTCTCTTCAGAATTTCCGAGATTTTCGGGAGGGGAGGTGAATGGTGGAGTTGGCATTCGGTCAAGGACAGCCCGTTCTTCTTGTGACTTTTCGCGAATGATGGTTTCGTCGTCAATGACGCTTGATTGGTTTCCACGTGCTCGCAGATAGAGCAATGTGACGCTGCTGCTATAGCAGATATGGAGACGAGGTGATATCTTGAGTCGTCCCACTGGGCGGCTACTTCAAATGAGTTATTCGGTGACTTGACCATTGATCCAACGTGTAGATGCTTCTGATTGATCCGGTTTGGTCGCTCCTGTGAGAAAACGGCTGCGAGCTCGGCGGCAGGCGTCGTGGGGTATGGATGTGGCTTACAGACCGAGACGGTCGTATAATAATAAGAGCTTATCAAGCTCTTCGTGGATGAAATGGTGAGAAGATTAGTGGAACAAGTTGGTAGAGATTCGTGTTTGTAAGTAGAAACAGAAACGATTTGTGCTCCGCTCGAAAAACGAAGCGGTGGGGCTGGTGGCCAGGCAGCTTGTGGCAGCGGGATTCTGACTTCAGTACCCTCGTTGCCGGCCCAAGAGCTATTATTGGGTTCTTGATGGGCCACGAAAAAATGTACCGGGAGCCACATGGTCGGCGCTGACGAATCCGTCTTCTTCGTCTTCAGGAGAATGAAGATCGTCGTGGAGTCGATTGAAGTTGTTAGAACCCGCGAGAATGACTTCTTGTTTGATCAGTTCACGGATCTGTCGGACGATCTCCGGAAACGACTTCTTTCCGCCTCCTTTGTGAAGGTACAACTTGACCTTCTGGTTCATATCCTGTGGGAGTTTGTCGATCAACGCGAGCTGGTCTCCTAAGCTGTCCGGCAGGAATCCTTGTTCGGCGAGTCGATCCATGAACGATGTGTGAGCTGCCAGATCCGAGAGCATCGCCTTGGGGTCGGTCTGATTGAATGGGAGTTCGGAGAACTGTTTGTGCAGTGCCATTGGGGACTCCAGATGGCTGCCATAAGTGTCTTCCAAAGACGCTAACGTGTTCCTGTATGCGGTTTCCTGATCAAATGCGGCTGAGATACATCTTTTCGCTACTCCAGAGAGTTTCTTGTCCAAGATCGCCAACTTCGTGGTGACGTCAAATCTCGGGTTCATATCCACCATTCGACGGAAACGCGACATGAATGCTGGGTAATACGAAGTGTTACCCGAGAACTTCGTCAGCGCTTGGAGGGTTTCCGACATGTTACTCCAGTAGATGGGCGCATGTTCGATCTCCTGTCGAGGGACATCGCGGCACTCATATTCGTCCAGCGCCTGGCGGATTTTGTCTTGATTGACGTACTGCGCTAACTGATCGCGCCAGGTGTTCCGGGGAACGGCTAGAGGAGTTGATGGAACTGTACGTCGAGTGAGAATGGGGTTTTCTTGCGTGGTAACTCCACGTATTAGTTCGAAATCCATGTTTTGGTCGAAGAGACGTGGAGCATCTCGGGCAAGGGCTGGCTGGTCGAATAGGGTCCGCCGTGCCGGTTGCAATTCCATTTCCTTAACTTGCGACTCTATCAGTTGTCGATCTGCCAGTGCGTTGTCGGTTACTTGCCTGGCTGCTGCCAAAGCGGCCATCAGCTCTTGACGTCGACTGTCCGCAGCGTGGCGCTGGTCTTGCTCCGCTTGCAGCTGTTTGATTTTTTCTTGGGCAGCCGCGATGTCCGCTTTAGCTCGTGCTCCTTGCACTTGGACTTGAGCTAATTGTTCCTCGAGGAGCTTGCATTCTTCATCGATTTCTTGGCTGGATGCGGTCGCGCCCTGGCTCTTGATGGCGGGTGAGTCCGCGACAGCGGTTACAATCGTGGCGGGTGACTCATGGATGAGATTGCCCGCTCCCGGATTGCGTGGTGGTTCAAGCAGTTGTAGTCCACGATAGGTATCGTCGAAGTACTGGGGAGAGTCCACGAATAGCGAGAGTGACTTACTGGAGTCAGTTCCTTCGATACTCACGTATTCGTCTTCAGCGTCCTCATTCACTCCCTCGCTCGGTTCGGATGTCGTGGCGAGAAGGCTGAGTGACATCCCATGCGTACACAACAATATCTTGGTCGAGCGTACCAAGTCGATTACGTCTTCCTGAACTTCAACTGTCCTGCGCTCCTTCATATGAAATTGTACCTCTTTCGCGTACTTTTTCATATCTTCGTCCCCGACCATGGATGAGAGCGTATCTAATTTCCCTTTGATGAGATCCTTCAGGCGCAGGAATGCTTCTCGTTGGTGCACTAGCGCGTTGAATGGCTGGATCAGGTCATCCATGTCTTTGGGCTCCGGTTTCTCCAGGTGCGGTACCGCCGCCAAAGCTTCCTTGAGCGTGGCGAGGGCTGCTTCCGCAGCGGAGGTGACTTTCGTGATCTGTATCTTCATAGGCGTCACGGTGGTTCTACGAAGGAAGGCGTCCGTTCCTTCGGTGAGTTGACTGGTCGGGACGGTGGGAGTGGGTGACTCCGTGTCGATAGCATCTTGATTGCGAGACATTGTAGATCGAAGATTCCCGAGCTGAGAGATTCTGCAAATCAATGGTGAGTGTGTGTCATACGAGGGGGGATGGCGGTAATGACACGGCGAATGAAATGTAATGCTGTAGAAGGTAAATTGGAAGTGAGGATTGTTGAAAAGAAGGTGAAGAAGAGAAAAGAAATGAAACTAGAAATGAAGCTAGTTGGAGGGCAGGTAGAGCTGCCGATGTTATTGGCAGGTACCCACTTGGCAGGTCGTCGTCGAGGTCTCCGGGAGTGATGATCATCTTGGTGTTGTTCTCCGGGTTGGGAATTTCCAACGGTAGCTAATCGTCGTCGATCCTTCGCCGTCGAACAACTTCGACCAGCTTCTAGTCGGGTACAGCACCGGGTTAATTACGTCCGTTCTGCATTGCGACGGTTGACTGTCGAGTTGATCACTCCCAGTTCTTCGATGGCGTCCTGCTTCTCGAATGCCATTACATCGATAAAGTGATCGGCTTTCTCCATGTGATGGCGATCCGACCGTGTCCTCTGTCTCCAAGAGGTTCACGGAGACTGAATGCGGAGTCTTGCGACTCATAACTTGTGTCAGTCGTGGGAAAGGGACGGCGACTGTCCTCCTCTGCAGCGTGGTGCGGGAAGTGTAATAGCCACCTTAAGCGCTGCTGAGTGACGACGTCCGCCATTCCTTGAAAAGAAAACAGAATGGATCCTCCATCGCTGCTTGGTGGGGGAAGTGTAGTTGCCACCTAGATGTGTCGCTGCGTTGAAAGTCCGTTCTGGTCTCCGTGGGACTCGAGCAACCGGGAGTGGATTCTGTGGTGCTACTTGTGTGAAGTCCCATCCTCCGTGTCAGGGTATACGAACGCAGTGGCGCCCTGCCAATCCGTTGCCCTAGACCGGGGAATATGTTGATGCCGACATCCTAGGAAACGGTGATGAAGAAAATTCCTAAAGAGAATGCGGCGTTGGCGACGATGATCCTTGCAGGCAACGCACGAAACTTCGTGCAGTTACTGTGGAGTACAAGGACTCGTTGTGAAGTCGGCGTCCTAGGAAACATTGACGCCCCTCATCGAGGATCCATCGGGATCGAGAGCGAAGAGGGAATACCTATGAAGATCGCCGACTCGAAGTCGGTCCCGGCGAGCAACTCACGTTTGCTTGTGATGTTACTGACCGAGGTCTTGATGAAGAGTTCGGTGTCCTCGGGAATGTGGATCCCAGTCGCGCCTATTGTCCGTACCGTGCTGAACGGGGGCGAAGAGAACTCCGAAGATGAAAGCTGCTTGATGTGTAGGAATTGGTCCAGGTAGGCAACTCACGAACACTCGTGCAGCTGCTGATCTACTACGAAGACTCGTGAGATTGACCCCGAGGTCCTTGGAAACATTGACGTTCCTGCCTCGACAATCATCCGGGCGGTGTAGATCGGGGACGAAGGTGAACGACAATTGAAGATTGCTGATGGAATGATGAGACAAAGGTTCGCCGAGGAATGGGGAATGAACCGTCGGTGGACCGGTTGGGTTACACCAACGAGACTGTAGTATAACACGGTGGCCTCCAAAGTCCTCAACGTGGACTGTTGTCGAATGATAGCGACAACGCCCATAATTGCATTTTGGTGGTTCAATAGATCTCTATCTCCTAATGACGATTGATTTTCTAATGATAAGCCTTATCAGGTTGCTTGATAAATATGGTACCATGTGGACATGAACACTGCTTTATTGAGACATGAGTAGGTTAACTATGAATGAAGCAACGGATAAGGGAAATTGTGAAGAGATGTGAGCTGAATCCGCGGCTGTTTCACGACGTGGTGATTGACTCCTCCACCGGCTGCTGCTGACGTGTCGATACCTTGCAGGTCCGTGGTTTCAGCGTTGGAATCCTCTTGGTCTCCTCGACATCCTTGACGATCACTTGAGCGTGGTGGGTGCACGTGATCTGAGAGATGGTATGTTACTAATTATCAATGATGATTCTTGAGTACCTTTGTTCTTGTCATGTGAGTAGACCATAAGTGCCAGCGATCTACACATCCTCTCTAGATTGTTGTTTCCGGCTGAAAAGAGCCACAGTTAGTGGTCTATCGAGAGTATTCATTCCTACGTACCACACGTTGATCTCAAGCAGATCCTTCCTTCGGCGCGACGTCCGGCCCTCGTGGCGGCTACTTGACTATAATCTTGATGCTCAGCTCAGTTTGTATGACCGTCACACGTTCTTGATTGTTCGCGGTGTCCTCCGTGCTGATACGACTCTGAAATACGTGTCATGCGTTCTTTTTCCACTGAACCTTCTAACACGTACCATACGGCGATCAGCCTTGTGGGTGGAGCTCGCTCCTGGAGTACACTTCCTGACGTCGATGTCCTTGCGTCCATATTCCGTCGATTTCGGGTCCGTCTCCTGGAGGGATGGCACTCGTCTGACGTGGACTTCCTTGACAATAATTTGTAGATTGTGTCCAGCGACTACGTCCTCAATGTGGAATCCTTCTGAAAGAAACGATAACTGAGTGTTTCGCGGGGGAGCGTGACTGGAGTCGTCGTGGGGCTGCTTGGCGCACACTGACATCGGTGTCGATCCATCTGAAACTTATCTAAGTTTGCTGGAACTATTGAGGATATGTGCGGATAAGCAGACAATCGTCAAAAAATGGAGATAGAATTGGCGGGCAGGGAAGGTGTCTGTCGACACAAAACGATCGGTGCCACAACTCCTGGTGCCCAACCAGGACGCGATGTTCTTCCTTGAAGGGTGACGACTCCATCCGCCTCGTGTTGGTCCTTCCTTCTCCTCTTCGTGGAATCGATGAGTCTCTATGGACGTAGGGCTGGAATCCATTGCGGTCCTTCGTATTCCATTTTTGGTAATATTCAAACACTTACTGAGTGGCTGTAAGCCTCGTGGATGGGACCGCTTCTTGATTCGTTCATCGTGGAGGCGATATCTTCTGTCATGGTTGTTGGATTTGGGTGCCGGTTGCCGTGGAATGTGCATGCGGATTCGTCCTGCGGTCGCGTGGCTCATTTGATACATCTGCGTCGATCCATTCTGAAACGATGGACTAATTGGTGAAACAGTAGAGACGCTAGTGGCACGCAACGGAAAAACAATCGTCATGAGATAGAGAAATTGGTGGACGGGAAGTCGTCAAGTGACGCAGTGGCACCGGTGCCACGTTCCTGGAGTCCATGCAGGACGCGGTGCTTCTTCCCATTGCGACGAATCCGATCGCATAGTGCAAATTCCCTTGTGGAGCGTGTATCCTTCCAGTGCTTCCAAATTTTCTTCCTCCCGGTAAACCAGGGAAGGAGAGCTCCCTACTGACGGGGAGTACGTCGGCTCCCTACTGACGGGGAGTACGTCGGCTCCCTACTGACGGGGAGTACGTCGGCTCCCTACTGACGGGGAGTACGTCATCGAATGCAATACCTCCCACGTGGGTGAGTGTATGCTACAAAGTGCCAGTTTGTCTTCTCCCGGTAAACCAGGGGAGGTGAACATGTCTCTGACAATGTCTTCTCGCCGTGTCGCGGCAAGGTCATCAACGACGCCCGTGGGATTGGCCGTCTCCACGGTTCTTCTTTCTTGAATCGGCTTTCCAGCAACCAGCAACCAGCATACTCCTCCGATAAGCAGCTTTCCGGCGACGATAACCTCGAATGGGGGGGGGGGGAGGGAGACTCTGTTCGCTCCGCCGCCGGGCGTAAAATCATGCTCGCCTACTGAACAGTCTAGGTTCCCAACGCCGGTTCGTGTCATCTTCCACAGGGAAGACCACAATCGAACGGTCGATGCACCATGTTGAGATGGGACAAAAGGGAACAGTCCCTCAGTCCCTCTCGGGTAAACCTCTTAGACCGATCAGAGTTGAGACAATGATTTATTACTCATAACGACGTGGGCGATACAATAAAGGCTAATGAAGGAGTGAGAGGAGATGTAAAGGGTTTAAATGGAGATACAATAGAAATTAGTTAAGAAAATAGACCATTTAGGCCAAGCGAATCTTGGCCTAAACTGGGATTGGTCGAAAATGGGTCAATTTAGATGAAATTACGTGGAATTTAGACGAAAAGTGTAAGAAAAGGGGAGGAGAAGGGTAAAAGGAAATACTTACGAGGAAATCGTGGGAAGAACGGCGTAGAATCGAAGAAAATAAGCGATTAGAAGAGAATATTAATAATTAACGAACAATAATTTGAATGGGGAATTAAAGGCGCATAGCGCGGGTCTCGGCACGATCGCGGGGTTACTGTAGTCGAGAGAGTCCAGACGGCGAGGGTGCGGTGAGAGATGAGTGCCGCAATGGAGACGGCAGACAACATGCAGCGCGCTTGATGGAAATGGGCGAAATGAATGGAATTTCGCCGCGATTCCGGGAATTTCTCAGGAATGATGATGAATCAGCGCATTCGTGATGTAATTCCACGACAGAGGGTCAGATTGTGGGCCTCTGGAGTAAGAGAAAAGTTGTGTGATACGTCTCGTAGGCAGTATCCACAACACCCTGAATATTCGCACATTTTTAAACAGAGAAATGGTACAAAAATGCACGATTAAATTGAGAAATACCCTGAATATTCGCACATTTTTAAACAGAGAAATGGTACAAAAATGCACGATTAAATTGAGAAATACCCTGAATATTCGCACATTTTTAAACAGAGAAATGGTACAAAAATGCACGATTAAATTGAGAAATACCCTGAATATTCGCACATTTTTAAACATAAAAATGGTACAAAAATGCACGATTAAATTGAGAAATACCCTGAATATTCGCACATTTTTAAACAGAGAACTGGTACAAAAATGCACGATTAAATTGAGAAATACCCTGAATATTCGCACATTTTTAAACAGAGAAATGATACAAAAATGCACGATTAAATTGAGAAATACCCTGAATATTCGCACATTTTTAAACATAAAAATGGTACAAAAATGCACGATTAAATTGAGAAATACCCTGAATATTCGCACATTTTTAAACAGAGAAATGGTACAAAAATGCACGATTAAATTGAGAAATACCCTGAATATTCGCACATTTTTAAACAGAGAAATGGTACAAAAATGCACGATTAAATTGAGAAATACCCTGAATATTCTCGCTTTTTTTACAGAAAAATGGTACAAAAATGCACGATTAAATTGAGAAATACCCTGAATATTCGCACATTTTTAAACATAAAAATGGTACAAAAATGCACGATTAAATTGAGAAATACCCTGAATATTCGCACATTTTTAAACAGAGAAATGGTACAAAAATGCACGATTAAATTGAGAAATACCCTGAATATTCTCCCTTTTTTTACAGATGAATGGTATAAAAATGCACGATTAAATTGAGAAATACCCTGAATATTCGCACATTTTTAAACATAAAAATGGTACAAAAATGCACGATTAAATTGAGAAATACCCTGAATATTCGCACATTTTTAAACAGAGAAATGGTACAAAAATGCACGATTAAATTGAGAAATACCCTGAATATTCGCACATTTTTAAACATAAAAATGGTACAAAAATGCACGATTAAATTGAGAAATACCCTGAATATTCGCACATTTTTAAACATAAAAATGGTACAAAAATGCACGATTAAATTGAGAAATACCCTGAATATTCGCACATTTTTAAACATAAAAATGGTACAAAAATGCACGATTAAATTGAGAAATACCCTGAATATTCGCACATTTTTAAACAGAGAAATGGTACAAAAATGCACGATTAAATTGAGAAATACCCTGAATATTCGCACATTTTTAAACAGAGAAATGGTACAAAAATGCACGATTAAATTGAGAAATACCCTGAATATTCGCACATTTTTAAACAGAGAAATGGTACAAAAATGCACGATTAAATTGAGAAATACCCTGAATATTCTCCCTTTTTTTACAGAGGAATGGTATAAAAATGCACGATTAAATTGAGAAATACCCTGAATATTCGCACATTTTTAAACATAAAAATGGTACAAAAATGCACGATTAAATTGAGAAATACCCTGAATATTCGCACATTTTTAAACATAAAAATGGTACAAAAATGCACGATTAAATTGAGAAATACCCTGAATATTCGCACATTTTTAAACATAAAAATGGTACAAAAATGCACGATTAAATTGAGAAATACCCTGAATATTCGCACATTTTTAAACAGAGAAATGGTACAAAAATGCACGATTAAATTGAGAAATACCCTGAATATTCTCGCTTTTTTTACAGAAAAATGGTACAAAAATGCACGATTAAATTGAGAAATACCCTGAATATTCGCACATTTTTAAACATAAAAATGGTACAAAAATGCACGATTAAATTGAGAAATACCCTGAATATTCGCACATTTTTAAACAGAGAAATGGTACAAAAATGCACGATTAAATTGAGAAATACCCTGAATATTCTCCCTTTTTTTACAGATGAATGGTATAAAAATGCACGATTAAATTGAGAAATACCCTGAATATTCGCACATTTTTAAACATAAAAATGGTACAAAAATGCACGATTAAATTGAGAAATACCCTGAATATTCGCACATTTTTAAACATAAAAATGGTACAAAAATGCACGATTAAATTGAGAAATACCCTGAATATTCGCACATTTTTAAACAGAGAAATGGTAGAAAAATGCACGATTAAATTGAGAAATACCCTGAATATTCGCACATTTTTAAACAGAGAAATGGTACAAAAATGCACGATTAAATTGAGAAATACCCTGAATATTCGCACATTTTTAAACATAAAAATGGTACAAAAATGCACGATTAAATTGAGAAATACCCTGAATATTCGCACATTTTTAAACAGAGAAATGGTACAAAAATGCACGATTAAATTGAGAAATACCCTGAATATTCGCACGTTTTTAAACATAAAAATAGTACAAAAATGCACGATTAAATTGAGAAATACCCTGAATATTCGCACATTTTTAAACAGAGAAATGGTACAAAAATGCACGATTAAATTGAGAAATACCCTGAATATTCTCGCTTTTTTTACAGAAAAATGGTACAAAAATGCACGATTAAATTGAGAAATACCCTGAATATTCGCACATTTTTAAACAGAGAAATGGTACAAAAATGCACGATTAAATTGAGAAATACCCTGAATATTCGCACGTTTTTAAACATAAAAATGGTACAAAAATGCACGATTAAATTGAGAAATACCCTGAATATTCGCACATTTTTAAACATAAAAATGGTACAAAAATGCACGATTAAATTGAGAAATACCCTGAATATTCGCACATTTTTAAACAGAGAAATGGTACAAAAATGCACGATTAAATTGAGAAATACCCTGAATATTCTCGCTTTTTTTACAGAAAAATGGTATAAAAATGCACGATTAAATTGAGAAATACCCTGAATATTCGCACATTTTTAAACAGAGAAATGGTACAAAAATGCACGATTAAATTGAGAAATACCCTGAATATTCTCGCTTTTTTTACAGAAAAATGGTACAAAAATGCACGATTAAATTGAGAAATACCCTGAATATTCGCACATTTTTAAACATAAAAATGGTACAAAAATGCACGATTAAATTGAGAAATACCCTGAATATTCTCGCTTTTTTTACATAAAAATGGTACAAAAATGCACGATTAAATTGAGAAATACCCTGAATATTCGCACATTTTTAAACATAAAAATGGTACAAAAATGCACGATTAAATTGAGAAATACCCTGAATATTCGCACATTTTTAAACAGAGAAATGGTAGAAAAATGCACGATTAAATTGAGAAATACCCTGAATATTCGCACATTTTTAAACAGAGAAATGGTACAAAAATGCACGATTAAATTGAGAAATACCCTGAATATTCGCACATTTTTAAACATAAAAATGGTACAAAAATGCACGATTAAATTGAGAAATACCCTGAATATTCGCACATTTTTAAACAGAGAACTGGTACAAAAATGCACGATTAAATTGAGAAATACCCTGAATATTCGCACATTTTTAAACAGAGAAATGATACAAAAATGCACGATTAAATTGAGAAATACCCTGAATATTCGCACATTTTTAAACATAAAAATGGTACAAAAATGCACGATTAAATTGAGAAATACCCTGAATATTCGCACATTTTTAAACAGAGAAATGGTACAAAAATGCACGATTAAATTGAGAAATACCCTGAATATTCGCACATTTTTAAACAGAGAAATGGTACAAAAATGCACGATTAAATTGAGAAATACCCTGAATATTCTCGCTTTTTTTACAGAAAAATGGTACAAAAATGCACGATTAAATTGAGAAATACCCTGAATATTCGCACATTTTTAAACATAAAAATGGTACAAAAATGCACGATTAAATTGAGAAATACCCTGAATATTCGCACATTTTTAAACAGAGAAATGGTACAAAAATGCACGATTAAATTGAGAAATACCCTGAATATTCTCCCTTTTTTTACAGATGAATGGTATAAAAATGCACGATTAAATTGAGAAATACCCTGAATATTCTCCCTTTTTTTACAGATGAATGGTATAAAAATGCACGATTAAATTGAGAAATACCCTGAATATTCGCACATTTTTAAACATAAAAATGGTACAAAAATGCACGATTAAATTGAGAAATACCCTGAATATTCGCACATTTTTAAACATAAAAATGGTACAAAAATGCACGATTAAATTGAGAAATACCCTGAATATTCGCACATTTTTAAACAGAGAAATGGTACAAAAATGCACGATTAAATTGAGAAATACCCTGAATATTCTCGCTTTTTTTACAGAAAAATGGTACAAAAATGCACGATTAAATTGAGAAATACCCTGAATATTCGCACATTTTTAAACATAAAAATGGTACAAAAATGCACGATTAAATTGAGAAATACCCTGAATATTCGCACATTTTTAAACAGAGAAATGGTACAAAAATGCACGATTAAATTGAGAAATACCCTGAATATTCTCCCTTTTTTTACAGATGAATGGTATAAAAATGCACGATTAAATTGAGAAATACCCTGAATATTCGCACATTTTTAAACATAAAAATGGTACAAAAATGCACGATTAAATTGAGAAATACCCTGAATATTCGCACATTTTTAAACATAAAAATGGTACAAAAATGCACGATTAAATTGAGAAATACCCTGAATATTCGCACATTTTTAAACAGAGAAATGGTAGAAAAATGCACGATTAAATTGAGAAATACCCTGAATATTCGCACATTTTTAAACAGAGAAATGGTACAAAAATGCACGATTAAATTGAGAAATACCCTGAATATTCGCACATTTTTAAACATAAAAATGGTACAAAAATGCACGATTAAATTGAGAAATACCCTGAATATTCGCACATTTTTAAACAGAGAAATGGTACAAAAATGCACGATTAAATTGAGAAATACCCTGAATATTCGCACGTTTTTAAACATAAAAATAGTACAAAAATGCACGATTAAATTGAGAAATACCCTGAATATTCGCACATTTTTAAACAGAGAAATGGTACAAAAATGCACGATTAAATTGAGAAATACCCTGAATATTCTCGCTTTTTTTACAGAAAAATGGTACAAAAATGCACGATTAAATTGAGAAATACCCTGAATATTCGCACATTTTTAAACAGAGAAATGGTACAAAAATGCACGATTAAATTGAGAAATACCCTGAATATTCGCACGTTTTTAAACATAAAAATGGTACAAAAATGCACGATTAAATTGAGAAATACCCTGAATATTCGCACATTTTTAAACATAAAAATGGTACAAAAATGCACGATTAAATTGAGAAATACCCTGAATATTCGCACATTTTTAAACAGAGAAATGGTACAAAAATGCACGATTAAATTGAGAAATACCCTGAATATTCTCGCTTTTTTTACAGAAAAATGGTATAAAAATGCACGATTAAATTGAGAAATACCCTGAATATTCGCACATTTTTAAACAGAGAAATGGTACAAAAATGCACGATTAAATTGAGAAATACCCTGAATATTCTCGCTTTTTTTACAGAAAAATGGTACAAAAATGCACGATTAAATTGAGAAATACCCTGAATATTCGCACATTTTTAAACATAAAAATGGTACAAAAATGCACGATTAAATTGAGAAATACCCTGAATATTCTCGCTTTTTTTACATAAAAATGGTACAAAAATGCACGATTAAATTGAGAAATACCCTGAATATTCGCACATTTTTAAACATAAAAATGGTACAAAAATGCACGATTAAATTGAGAAATACCCTGAATATTCGCACATTTTTAAACAGAAAAATGGTACAAAAATGCACGATTAAATTGAGAAATACCCTGAATATTCGCACATTTTTAAACAGAAAAATGGTACAAAAATGCACGATTAAATTGAGAAATACCCTGAATATTCGCACATTTTTAAACATAAAAATGATACAAAAATGCACGATTAAATTGAGAAATACCCTGAATATTCGCACATTTTTAAACATAAAAATGGTACAAAAATGCACGATTAAATTGAGAAATACCCTGAATATTCGCACATTTTTAAACATAAAAATGATACAAAAATGCACGATTAAATTGAGAAATACCCTGAATATTCGCACATTTTTAAACAGAAAAATGGTACAAAAATGCACGATTAAATTGAGAAATACCCTGAATATTCGCACATTTTTAAACAGAAAAATGGTACAAAAATGCACGATTAAATTGAGAAATACCCTGAATATTCGCACATTTTTAAACAGAAAAATGGTACAAAAATGCACGATTAAATTGAGAAATACCCTGAATATTCTCGCTTTTTTTACAGAAAAATGGTACAAAAATGCACGATTAAATTGAGAAATACCCTGAATATTCGCACATTTTTAAACATAAAAATGGTACAAAAATGCACGATTAAATTGAGAAATACCCTGAATATTCGCACATTTTTAAACAGAAAAATGGTACAAAAATGCACGATTAAATTGAGAAATACCCTGAATATTCGCACATTTTTAAACAGAGAAATGGTACAAAAATGCACGATTAAATTGAGAAATACCCTGAATATTCGCACATTTTTAAACAGAGAAATGGTACAAAAATGCACGATTAAATTGAGAAATACCCTGAATATTCGCACATTTTTAAACAGAGAAATGGTACAAAAATGCACGATTAAATTGAGAAATACCCTGAATATTCGCACATTTTTAAACATAAAAATGGTACAAAAATGCACGATTAAATTGAGAAATACCCTGAATATTCGCACATTTTTAAACAGAGAAATGGTACAAAAATGCACGATTAAATTGAGAAATACCCTGAATATTCGCACATTTTTAAACAGAGAAATGGTACAAAAATGCACGATTAAATTGAGAAATACCCTGAATATTCGCACATTTTTAAACAGAGAAATGATACAAAAATGCACGATTAAATTGAGAAATACCCTGAATATTCTCCCTTTTTTTACAGATGAATGGTATAAAAATGCACGATTAAATTGAGAAATACCCTGAATATTCGCACATTTTTAAACATAAAAATGGTACAAAAATGCACGATTAAATTGAGAAATACCCTGAATATTCGCACATTTTTAAACATAAAAATGGTACAAAAATGCACGATTAAATTGAGAAATACCCTGAATATTCGCACATTTTTAAACATAAAAATGGTACAAAAATGCACGATTAAATTGAGAAATACCCTGAATATTCGCACATTTTTAAACATAAAAATGGTACAAAAATGCACGATTAAATTGAGAAATACCCTGAATATTCGCACATTTTTAAACATAAAAATGGTACAAAAATGCACGATTAAATTGAGAAATACCCTGAATATTCGCACATTTTTAAACATAAAAATGGTACAAAAATGCACGATTAAATTGAGAAATACCCTGAATATTCGCACATTTTTAAACATAAAAATGGTACAAAAATGCACGATTAAATTGAGAAATACCCTGAATATTCGCACATTTTTAAACATAAAAATGGTACAAAAATGCACGATTAAATTGAGAAATACCCTGAATATTCGCACATTTTTAAACATAAAAATGGTACAAAAATGCACGATTAAATTGAGAAATACCCTGAATATTCGCACATTTTTAAACATAAAAATGGTACAAAAATGCACGATTAAATTGAGAAATACCCTGAATATTCGCACATTTTTAAACAGAGAAATGGTAGAAAAATGCACGATTAAATTGAGAAATACCCTGAATATTCGCACATTTTTAAACAGAGAAATGGTACAAAAATGCACGATTAAATTGAGAAATACCCTGAATATTCGCACATTTTTAAACATAAAAATGGTACAAAAATGCACGATTAAATTGAGAAATACCCTGAATATTCGCACATTTTTAAACAGAGAAATGGTACAAAAATGCACGATTAAATTGAGAAATACCCTGAATATTCGCACATTTTTAAACATAAAAATGGTACAAAAATGCACGATTAAATTGAGAAATACCCTGAATATTCGCACATTTTTAAACATAAAAATGGTACAAAAATGCACGATTAAATTGAGAAATACCCTGAATATTCGCACATTTTTAAACATAAAAATGGTACAAAAATGCACGATTAAATTGAGAAATACCCTGAATATTCGCACATTTTTAAACATAAAAATGGTACAAAAATGCACGATTAAATTGAGAAATACCCTGAATATTCGCACATTTTTAAACAGAGAAATGGTACAAAAATGCACGATTAAATTGAGAAATACCCTGAATATTCGCACGTTTTTAAACATAAAAATGGTACAAAAATGCACGATTAAATTGAGAAATACCCTGAATATTCGCACATTTTTAAACATAAAAATGGTACAAAAATGCACGATTAAATTGAGAAATACCCTGAATATTCGCACATTTTTAAACATAAAAATGGTACAAAAATGCACGATTAAATTGAGAAATACCCTGAATATTCGCACATTTTTAAACATAAAAATGGTACAAAAATGCACGATTAAATTGAGAAATACCCTGAATATTCGCACATTTTTAAACAGAGAAATGGTACAAAAATGCACGATTAAATTGAGAAATACCCTGAATATTCTCGCTTTTTTTACAGAAAAATGGTACAAAAATGCACGATTAAATTGAGAAATACCCTGAATATTCGCACATTTTTAAACAGAGAAATGGTACAAAAATGCACGATTAAATTGAGAAATACCCTGAATATTCGCACGTTTTTAAACATAAAAATGGTACAAAAATGCACGATTAAATTGAGAAATACCCTGAATATTCGCACATTTTTAAACATAAAAATGGTACAAAAATGCACGATTAAATTGAGAAATACCCTGAATATTCGCACATTTTTAAACAGAGAAATGGTACAAAAATGCACGATTAAATTGAGAAATACCCTGAATATTCTCGCTTTTTTTACAGAAAAATGGTATAAAAATGCACGATTAAATTGAGAAATACCCTGAATATTCGCACATTTTTAAACAGAGAAATGGTACAAAAATGCACGATTAAATTGAGAAATACCCTGAATATTCGCACATTTTTAAACATAAAAATGGTACAAAAATGCACGATTAAATTGAGAAATACCCTGAATATTCTCGCTTTTTTTACATAAAAATGGTACAAAAATGCACGATTAAATTGAGAAATACCCTGAATATTCGCACATTTTTAAACATAAAAATGGTACAAAAATGCACGATTAAATTGAGAAATACCCTGAATATTCGCACATTTTTAAACAGAAAAATGGTACAAAAATGCACGATTAAATTGAGAAATACCCTGAATATTCTCGCTTTTTTTACATAAAAATGGTACAAAAATGCACGATTAAATTGAGAAATACCCTGAATATTCTCGCTTTTTTTACATAAAAATGGTACAAAAATGCACGATTAAATTGAGAAATACCCTGAATATTCTCGCTTTTTTTACAGAAAAATGGTACAAAAATGCACGATTAAATTGAGAAATACCCTGAATATTCGCACATTTTTAAACATAAAAATGGTACAAAAATGCACGATTAAATTGAGAAATACCCTGAATATTCTCGCTTTTTTTACATAAAAATGGTACAAAAATGCACGATTAAATTGAGAAATACCCTGAATATTCGCACATTTTTAAACATAAAAATGGTACAAAAATGCACGATTAAATTGAGAAATACCCTGAATATTCGCACATTTTTAAACAGAAAAATGGTACAAAAATGCACGATTAAATTGAGAAATACCCTGAATATTCGCACATTTTTAAACAGAAAAATGGTACAAAAATGCACGATTAAATTGAGAAATACCCTGAATATTCGCACATTTTTAAACATAAAAATGATACAAAAATGCACGATTAAATTGAGAAATACCCTGAATATTCGCACATTTTTAAACATAAAAATGGTACAAAAATGCACGATTAAATTGAGAAATACCCTGAATATTCGCACATTTTTAAACATAAAAATGATACAAAAATGCACGATTAAATTGAGAAATACCCTGAATATTCGCACATTTTTAAACAGAAAAATGGTACAAAAATGCACGATTAAATTGAGAAATACCCTGAATATTCGCACATTTTTAAACAGAAAAATGGTACAAAAATGCACGATTAAATTGAGAAATACCCTGAATATTCGCACATTTTTAAACAGAAAAATGGTACAAAAATGCACGATTAAATTGAGAAATACCCTGAATATTCTCGCTTTTTTTACAGAAAAATGGTACAAAAATGCACGATTAAATTGAGAAATACCCTGAATATTCGCACATTTTTAAACATAAAAATGATACAAAAATGCACGATTAAATTGAGAAATACCCTGAATATTCGCACATTTTTAAACATAAAAATGGTACAAAAATGCACGATTAAATTGAGAAATACCCTGAATATTCGCACATTTTTAAACAGAAAAATGGTACAAAAATGCACGATTAAATTGAGAAATACCCTGAATATTCGCACATTTTTAAACAGAGAAATGGTACAAAAATGCACGATTAAATTGAGAAATACCCTGAATATTCGCACATTTTTAAACAGAGAAATGGTACAAAAATGCACGATTAAATTGAGAAATACCCTGAATATTCGCACATTTTTAAACAGAGAAATGGTACAAAAATGCACGATTAAATTGAGAAATACCCTGAATATTCGCACATTTTTAAACAGAAAAATGGTACAAAAATGCACGATTAAATTGAGAAATACCCTGAATATTCGCACATTTTTAAACAGAGAAATGGTACAAAAATGCACGATTAAATTGAGAAATACCCTGAATATTCGCACATTTTTAAACAGAGAAATGGTACAAAAATGCACGATTAAATTGAGAAATACCCTGAATATTCGCACATTTTTAAACAGAGAAATGATACAAAAATGCACGATTAAATTGAGAAATACCCTGAATATTCGCACATTTTTAAACATAAAAATGGTACAAAAATGCACGATTAAATTGAGAAATACCCTGAATATTCGCACATTTTTAAACAGAGAAATGGTACAAAAATGCACGATTAAATTGAGAAATACCCTGAATATTCGCACATTTTTAAACAGAGAAATGGTACAAAAATGCACGATTAAATTGAGAAATACCCTGAATATTCGCACATTTTTAAACAGAGAAATGGTACAAAAATGCACGATTAAATTGAGAAATACCCTGAATATTCGCACATTTTTAAACATAAAAATGGTACAAAAATGCACGATTAAATTGAGAAATACCCTGAATATTCGCACATTTTTAAACAGAGAAATGATACAAAAATGCACGATTAAATTGAGAAATACCCTGAATATTCGCACATTTTTAAACATAAAAATGGTACAAAAATGCACGATTAAATTGAGAAATACCCTGAATATTCGCACATTTTTAAACAGAGAAATGGTACAAAAATGCACGATTAAATTGAGAAATACCCTGAATATTCGCACATTTTTAAACAGAGAAATGGTACAAAAATGCACGATTAAATTGAGAAATACCCTGAATATTCGCACATTTTTAAACAGAGAAATGGTACAAAAATGCACGATTAAATTGAGAAATACCCTGAATATTCGCACATTTTTAAACAGAGAAATGGTACAAAAATGCACGATTAAATTGAGAAATACCCTGAATATTCGCACATTTTTAAACATAAAAATGGTACAAAAATGCACGATTAAATTGAGAAATACCCTGAATATTCGCACATTTTTAAACATAAAAATGGTACAAAAATGCACGATTAAATTGAGAAATACCCTGAATATTCGCACATTTTTAAACAGAGAAATGGTACAAAAATGCACGATTAAATTGAGAAATACCCTGAATATTCGCACATTTTTAAACAGAGAAATGGTACAAAAATGCACGATTAAATTGAGAAATACCCTGAATATTCGCACATTTTTAAACAGAGAAATGGTACAAAAATGCACGATTAAATTGAGAAATACCCTGAATATTCGCACATTTTTAAACAGAGAAATGATACAAAAATGCACGATTAAATTGAGAAATACCCTGAATATTCGCACATTTTTAAACATAAAAATGATACAAAAATGCACGATTAAATTGAGAAATACCCTGAATATTCGCACATTTTTAAACATAAAAATGGTACAAAAATGCACGATTAAATTGAGAAATACCCTGAATATTCGCACATTTTTAAACAGAGAAATGGTACAAAAATGCACGATTAAATTGAGAAATACCCTGAATATTCGCACATTTTTAAACAGAGAAATGGTACAAAAATGCACGATTAAATTGAGAAATACCCTGAATATTCGCACATTTTTAAACAGAGAAATGGTACAAAAATGCACGATTAAATTGAGAAATACCCTGAATATTCGCACATTTTTAAACAGAGAAATGGTACAAAAATGCACGATTAAATTGAGAAATACCCTGAATATTCGCACATTTTTAAACATAAAAATGGTACAAAAATGCACGATTAAATTGAGAAATACCCTGAATATTCGCACATTTTTAAACATAAAAATGGTACAAAAATGCACGATTAAATTGAGAAATACCCTGAATATTCGCACATTTTTAAACAGAGAAATGGTACAAAAATGCACGATTAAATTGAGAAATACCCTGAATATTCGCACATTTTTAAACAGAGAAATGGTACAAAAATGCACGATTAAATTGAGAAATACCCTGAATATTCGCACATTTTTAAACAGAGAAATGGTACAAAAATGCACGATTAAATTGAGAAATACCCTGAATATTCGCACATTTTTAAACAGAGAAATGGTACAAAAATGCACGATTAAATTGAGAAATACCCTGAATATTCGCACATTTTTAAACAGAGAAATGGTACAAAAATGCACGATTAAATTGAGAAATACCCTGAATATTCGCACATTTTTAAACATAAAAATGGTACAAAAATGCACGATTAAATTGAGAAATACCCTGAATATTCGCACATTTTTAAACAGAGAAATGATACAAAAATGCACGATTAAATTGAGAAATACCCTGAATATTCGCACATTTTTAAACAGAGAAATGGTACAAAAATGCACGATTAAATTGAGAAATACCCTGAATATTCGCACATTTTTAAACAGAGAAATGATACAAAAATGCACGATTAAATTGAGAAATACCCTGAATATTCGCACATTTTTAAACATAAAAATGGTACAAAAATGCACGATTAAATTGAGAAATACCCTGAATATTCGCACATTTTTAAACAGAGAAATGGTACAAAAATGCACGATTAAATTGAGAAATACCCTGAATATTCGCACATTTTTAAACAGAGAAATGGTACAAAAATGCACGATTAAATTGAGAAATACCCTGAATATTCGCACATTTTTAAACAGAGAAATGGTACAAAAATGCACGATTAAATTGAGAAATACCCTGAATATTCGCACATTTTTAAACAGAGAAATGGTACAAAAATGCACGATTAAATTGAGAAATACCCTGAATATTCGCACATTTTTAAACAGAGAAATGGTACAAAAATGCACGATTAAATTGAGAAATACCCTGAATATTCGCACATTTTTAAACAGAGAAATGGTACAAAAATGCACGATTAAATTGAGAAATACCCTGAATATTCGCACATTTTTAAACAGAGAAATGGTACAAAAATGCACGATTAAATTGAGAAATACCCTGAATATTCGCACATTTTTAAACAGAGAAATGATACAAAAATGCACGATTAAATTGAGAAATACCCTGAATATTCGCACATTTTTAAACATAAAAATGGTACAAAAATGCACGATTAAATTGAGAAATACCCTGAATATTCGCACATTTTTAAACAGAGAAATGGTACAAAAATGCACGATTAAATTGAGAAATACCCTGAATATTCGCACATTTTTAAACAGAGAAATGGTACAAAAATGCACGATTAAATTGAGAAATACCCTGAATATTCGCACATTTTTAAACAGAGAAATGGTACAAAAATGCACGATTAAATTGAGAAATACCCTGAATATTCGCACATTTTTAAACAGAGAAATGGTACAAAAATGCACGATTAAATTGAGAAATACCCTGAATATTCGCACATTTTTAAACATAAAAATGGTACAAAAATGCACGATTAAATTGAGAAATACCCTGAATATTCGCACATTTTTAAACAGAGAAATGATACAAAAATGCACGATTAAATTGAGAAATACCCTGAATATTCGCACATTTTTAAACAGAGAAATGGTACAAAAATGCACGATTAAATTGAGAAATACCCTGAATATTCGCACATTTTTAAACAGAGAAATGATACAAAAATGCACGATTAAATTGAGAAATACCCTGAATATTCGCACATTTTTAAACATAAAAATGGTACAAAAATGCACGATTAAATTGAGAAATACCCTGAATATTCGCACATTTTTAAACAGAGAAATGGTACAAAAATGCACGATTAAATTGAGAAATACCCTGAATATTCGCACATTTTTAAACAGAGAAATGATACAAAAATGCACGATTAAATTGAGAAATACCCTGAATATTCGCACATTTTTAAACATAAAAATGGTACAAAAATGCACGATTAAATTGAGAAATACCCTGAATATTCGCACATTTTTAAACAGAGAAATGGTACAAAAATGCACGATTAAATTGAGAAATACCCTGAATATTCGCACATTTTTAAACAGAGAAATGGTACAAAAATGCACGATTAAATTGAGAAATACCCTGAATATTCGCACGTTTTTAAACATAAAAATGGTACAAAAATGCACGATTAAATTGAGAAATACCCTGAATATTCGCACATTTTTAAACATAAAAATGGTACAAAAATGCACGATTAAATTGAGAAATACCCTGAATATTCGCACATTTTTAAACATAAAAATGGTACAAAAATGCACGATTAAATTGAGAAATACCCTGAATATTCGCACATTTTTAAACATAAAAATGGTACAAAAATGCACGATTAAATTGAGAAATACCCTGAATATTCGCACATTTTTAAACAGAGAAATGGTACAAAAATGCACGATTAAATTGAGAAATACCCTGAATATTCTCGCTTTTTTTACAGAAAAATGGTACAAAAATGCACGATTAAATTGAGAAATACCCTGAATATTCGCACATTTTTAAACAGAGAAATGGTACAAAAATGCACGATTAAATTGAGAAATACCCTGAATATTCGCACATTTTTAAACATAAAAATGATACAAAAATGCACGATTAAATTGAGAAATACCCTGAATATTCGCACATTTTTAAACATAAAAATGGTACAAAAATGCACGATTAAATTGAGAAATACCCTGAATATTCGCACATTTTTAAACAGAGAAATGGTACAAAAATGCACGATTAAATTGAGAAATACCCTGAATATTCTCGCTTTTTTTACAGAAAAATGGTACAAAAATGCACGATTAAATTGAGAAATACCCTGAATATTCGCACATTTTTAAACATAAAAATGATACAAAAATGCACGATTAAATTGAGAAATACCCTGAATATTCGCACATTTTTAAACATAAAAATGGTACAAAAATGCACGATTAAATTGAGAAATACCCTGAATATTCGCACATTTTTAAACAGAGAAATGGTACAAAAATGCACGATTAAATTGAGAAATACCCTGAATATTCTCGCTTTTTTTACAGAAAAATGGTACAAAAATGCACGATTAAATTGAGAAATACCCTGAATATTCGCACATTTTTAAACAGAGAAATGGTACAAAAATGCACGATTAAATTGAGAAATACCCTGAATATTCGCACATTTTTAAACATAAAAATGATACAAAAATGCACGATTAAATTGAGAAATACCCTGAATATTCGCACATTTTTAAACATAAAAATGGTACAAAAATGCACGATTAAATTGAGAAATACCCTGAATATTCGCACATTTTTAAACAGAGAAATGGTACAAAAATGCACGATTAAATTGAGAAATACCCTGAATATTCTCGCTTTTTTTACAGAAAAATGGTACAAAAATGCACGATTAAATTGAGAAATACCCTGAATATTCGCACATTTTTAAACAGAGAAATGGTACAAAAATGCACGATTAAATTGAGAAATACCCTGAATATTCGCACATTTTTAAACATAAAAATGATACAAAAATGCACGATTAAATTGAGAAATACCCTGAATATTCGCACATTTTTAAACATAAAAATGGTACAAAAATGCACGATTAAATTGAGAAATACCCTGAATATTCGCACATTTTTAAACAGAGAAATGGTACAAAAATGCACGATTAAATTGAGAAATACCCTGAATATTCGCACATTTTTAAACAGAGAAATGGTACAAAAATGCACGATTAAATTGAGAAATACCCTGAATATTCGCACATTTTTAAACAGAGAAATGGTACAAAAATGCACGATTAAATTGAGAAATACCCTGAATATTCGCACATTTTTAAACAGAGAAATGGTACAAAAATGCACGATTAAATTGAGAAATACCCTGAATATTCGCACATTTTTAAACATAAAAATGGTACAAAAATGCACGATTAAATTGAGAAATACCCTGAATATTCGCACATTTTTAAACATAAAAATGGTACAAAAATGCACGATTAAATTGAGAAATACCCTGAATATTCGCACATTTTTAAACAGAGAAATGGTACAAAAATGCACGATTAAATTGAGAAATACCCTGAATATTCGCACATTTTTAAACAGAGAAATGGTACAAAAATGCACGATTAAATTGAGAAATACCCTGAATATTCGCACATTTTTAAACAGAGAAATGGTACAAAAATGCACGATTAAATTGAGAAATACCCTGAATATTCGCACATTTTTAAACAGAGAAATGGTACAAAAATGCACGATTAAATTGAGAAATACCCTGAATATTCGCACATTTTTAAACAGAGAAATGGTACAAAAATGCACGATTAAATTGAGAAATACCCTGAATATTCGCACATTTTTAAACATAAAAATGGTACAAAAATGCACGATTAAATTGAGAAATACCCTGAATATTCGCACATTTTTAAACAGAGAAATGATACAAAAATGCACGATTAAATTGAGAAATACCCTGAATATTCGCACATTTTTAAACAGAGAAATGGTACAAAAATGCACGATTAAATTGAGAAATACCCTGAATATTCGCACATTTTTAAACAGAGAAATGATACAAAAATGCACGATTAAATTGAGAAATACCCTGAATATTCGCACATTTTTAAACATAAAAATGGTACAAAAATGCACGATTAAATTGAGAAATACCCTGAATATTCGCACATTTTTAAACAGAGAAATGGTACAAAAATGCACGATTAAATTGAGAAATACCCTGAATATTCGCACATTTTTAAACAGAGAAATGGTACAAAAATGCACGATTAAATTGAGAAATACCCTGAATATTCGCACATTTTTAAACAGAGAAATGGTACAAAAATGCACGATTAAATTGAGAAATACCCTGAATATTCGCACATTTTTAAACAGAGAAATGGTACAAAAATGCACGATTAAATTGAGAAATACCCTGAATATTCGCACATTTTTAAACAGAGAAATGGTACAAAAATGCACGATTAAATTGAGAAATACCCTGAATATTCGCACATTTTTAAACAGAGAAATGGTACAAAAATGCACGATTAAATTGAGAAATACCCTGAATATTCGCACATTTTTAAACAGAGAAATGGTACAAAAATGCACGATTAAATTGAGAAATACCCTGAATATTCGCACATTTTTAAACAGAGAAATGATACAAAAATGCACGATTAAATTGAGAAATACCCTGAATATTCGCACATTTTTAAACATAAAAATGGTACAAAAATGCACGATTAAATTGAGAAATACCCTGAATATTCGCACATTTTTAAACAGAGAAATGGTACAAAAATGCACGATTAAATTGAGAAATACCCTGAATATTCGCACATTTTTAAACAGAGAAATGGTACAAAAATGCACGATTAAATTGAGAAATACCCTGAATATTCGCACATTTTTAAACAGAGAAATGGTACAAAAATGCACGATTAAATTGAGAAATACCCTGAATATTCGCACATTTTTAAACAGAGAAATGGTACAAAAATGCACGATTAAATTGAGAAATACCCTGAATATTCGCACATTTTTAAACATAAAAATGGTACAAAAATGCACGATTAAATTGAGAAATACCCTGAATATTCGCACATTTTTAAACAGAGAAATGATACAAAAATGCACGATTAAATTGAGAAATACCCTGAATATTCGCACATTTTTAAACAGAGAAATGGTACAAAAATGCACGATTAAATTGAGAAATACCCTGAATATTCGCACATTTTTAAACAGAGAAATGATACAAAAATGCACGATTAAATTGAGAAATACCCTGAATATTCGCACATTTTTAAACATAAAAATGGTACAAAAATGCACGATTAAATTGAGAAATACCCTGAATATTCGCACATTTTTAAACAGAGAAATGGTACAAAAATGCACGATTAAATTGAGAAATACCCTGAATATTCGCACATTTTTAAACAGAGAAATGGTACAAAAATGCACGATTAAATTGAGAAATACCCTGAATATTCGCACATTTTTAAACAGAGAAATGGTACAAAAATGCACGATTAAATTGAGAAATACCCTGAATATTCGCACATTTTTAAACATAAAAATGGTACAAAAATGCACGATTAAATTGAGAAATACCCTGAATATTCGCACATTTTTAAACAGAGAAATGGTACAAAAATGCACGATTAAATTGAGAAATACCCTGAATATTCGCACGTTTTTAAACATAAAAATGGTACAAAAATGCACGATTAAATTGAGAAATACCCTGAATATTCGCACATTTTTAAACATAAAAATGGTACAAAAATGCACGATTAAATTGAGAAATACCCTGAATATTCGCACATTTTTAAACATAAAAATGGTACAAAAATGCACGATTAAATTGAGAAATACCCTGAATATTCGCACATTTTTAAACATAAAAATGGTACAAAAATGCACGATTAAATTGAGAAATACCCTGAATATTCGCACATTTTTAAACAGAGAAATGGTACAAAAATGCACGATTAAATTGAGAAATACCCTGAATATTCTCGCTTTTTTTACAGAAAAATGGTACAAAAATGCACGATTAAATTGAGAAATACCCTGAATATTCGCACATTTTTAAACAGAGAAATGGTACAAAAATGCACGATTAAATTGAGAAATACCCTGAATATTCGCACGTTTTTAAACATAAAAATGGTACAAAAATGCACGATTAAATTGAGAAATACCCTGAATATTCGCACATTTTTAAACATAAAAATGGTACAAAAATGCACGATTAAATTGAGAAATACCCTGAATATTCGCACATTTTTAAACATAAAAATGGTACAAAAATGCACGATTAAATTGAGAAATACCCTGAATATTCGCACATTTTTAAACAGAGAAATGGTACAAAAATGCACGATTAAATTGAGAAATACCCTGAATATTCGCACATTTTTAAACATAAAAATTGTACAAAAATGCACGATTAAATTGAGAAATACCCTGAATATTCTCGCTTTTTTTACAGAAAAATTGTACAAAAATGCACGATTAAATTGAGAAATACCCTGAATATTCGCACATTTTTAAACATAAAAATTGTACAAAAATGCACGATTAAATTGAGAAATACCCTGAATATTCGCACATTTTTAAACATAAAAATGGTACAAAAATGCACGATTAAATTGAGAAATACCCTGAATATTCGCACATTTTTAAACATAAAAATTGTACAAAAATGCACGATTAAATTGAGAAATACCCTGAATATTCTCGCTTTTTTTACAGAAAAATGGTACAAAAATGCACGATTAAATTGAGAAATACCCTGAATATTCGCACATTTTTAAACATAAAAATTGTACAAAAATGCACGATTAAATTGAGAAATACCCTGAATATTCTCGCTTTTTTTACAGAAAAATTGTACAAAAATGCACGATTAAATTGAGAAATACCCTGAATATTCGCACATTTTTAAACATAAAAATTGTACAAAAATGCACGATTAAATTGAGAAATACCCTGAATATTCTCGCTTTTTTTACAGAAAAATGGTACAAAAATGCACGATTAAATTGAGAAATACCCTGAATATTCGCACATTTTTAAACATAAAAATTGTACAAAAATGCACGATTAAATTGAGAAATACCCTGAATATTCGCACATTTTTAAACAGAGAAATGGTACAAAAATGCACGATTAAATTGAGAAATACCCTGAATATTCGCACATTTTTAAACAGAGAAATGATACAAAAATGCACGATTAAATTGAGAAATACCCTGAATATTCGCACATTTTTAAACAGAGAAATGGTACAAAAATGCACGATTAAATTGAGAAATACCCTGAATATTCGCACATTTTTAAACAGAGAAATGATACAAAAATGCACGATTAAATTGAGAAATACCCTGAATATTCGCACATTTTTAAACAGAGAAATGGTACAAAAATGCACGATTAAATTGAGAAATACCCTGAATATTCGCACATTTTTAAACAGAGAAATGATACAAAAATGCACGATTAAATTGAGAAATACCCTGAATATTCGCACATTTTTAAACATAAAAATTGTACAAAAATGCACGATTAAATTGAGAAATACCCTGAATATTCGCACATTTTTAAACATAAAAATTGTACAAAAATGCACGATTAAATTGAGAAATACCCTGAATATTCGCACATTTCTAAACATAAAAATGGTACAAAAATGCACGATTAAATTGAGAAATACCCTGAATATTCTCGCTTTTTTTACAGAAAAATGGTACAAAAATGCACGATTAAATTGAGAAATACCCTGAATATTCTCGCTTTTTTTACAGAAAAATGGTACAAAAATGCACGATTAAATTGAGAAATACCCTGAATATTCGCACATTTTTAAACATAAAAATTGTACAAAAATGCACGATTAAATTGAGAAATACCCTGAATATTCGCACATTTTTAAACATAAAAATTGTACAAAAATGCACGATTAAATTGAGAAATACCCTGAATATTCTCGCTTTTTTTACAGAAAAATGGTACAAAAATGGACGATTAAATTGAGAAATACCCTGAATATTCGCACATTTTTAAACATAAAAATTGTACAAAAATGCACGATTAAATTGAGAAATACCCTGAATATTCTCGCTTTTTTTACAGAAAAATGGTACAAAAATGCACGATTAAATTGAGAAATACCCTGAATATTCGCACATTTTTAAACATAAAAATTGTACAAAAATGCACGATTAAATTGAGAAATACCCTGAATATTCGCACATTTTTAAACATAAAAATTGTACAAAAATGCACGATTAAATTGAGAAATACCCTGAATATTCTCGCTTTTTTTACAGAAAAATGGTACAAAAATGCACGATTAAATTGAGAAATACCCTGAATATTCGCACATTTTTAAACATAAAAATTGTACAAAAATGCACGATTAAATTGAGAAATACCCTGAATATTCGCACATTTTTAAACATAAAAATGGTACAAAAATGCACGATTAAATTGAGAAATACCCTGAATATTCGCACATTTTTAAACATAAAAATTGTACAAAAATGCACGATTAAATTGAGAAATACCCTGAATATTCGCACATTTTTAAACATAAAAATGGTACAAAAATGCACGATTAAATTGAGAAATACCCTGAATATTCTCGCTTTTTTTACAGAAAAATGGTACAAAAATGCACGATTAAATTGAGAAATACCCTGAATATTCTCGCTTTTTTTACAGAAAAATGGTACAAAAATGCACGATTAAATTGAGAAATACCCTGAATATTCGCACATTTTTAAACATAAAAATTGTACAAAAATGCACGATTAAATTGAGAAATACCCTGAATATTCGCACATTTTTAAACATAAAAATTGTACAAAAATGCACGATTAAATTGAGAAATACCCTGAATATTCGCACATTTTTAAACATAAAAATTGTACAAAAATGCACGATTAAATTGAGAAATACCCTGAATATTCGCACATTTTTAAACATAAAAATGGTACAAAAATGCACGATTAAATTGAGAAATACCCTGAATATTCGCACATTTTTAAACATAAAAATTGTACAAAAATGCACGATTAAATTGAGAAATACCCTGAATATTCTCGCTTTTTTTACAGAAAAATGGTACAAAAATGCACGATTAAATTGAGAAATACCCTGAATATTCGCACATTTTTAAACATAAAAATTGTACAAAAATGCACGATTAAATTGAGAAATACCCTGAATATTCTCGCTTTTTTTACAGAAAAATGGTACAAAAATGCACGATTAAATTGAGAAATACCCTGAATATTCGCACATTTTTAAACATAAAAATTGTACAAAAATGCACGATTAAATTGAGAAATACCCTGAATATTCGCACATTTTTAAACATAAAAATGGTACAAAAATGCACGATTAAATTGAGAAATACCCTGAATATTCTCGCTTTTTTTACAGAAAAATGGTACAAAAATGCACGATTAAATTGAGAAATACCCTGAATATTCTCGCTTTTTTTACAGAAAAATGGTACAAAAATGCACGATTAAATTGAGAAATACCCTGAATATTCGCACATTTTTAAACATAAAAATTGTACAAAAATGCACGATTAAATTGAGAAATACCCTGAATATTCGCACATTTTTAAACATAAAAATTGTACAAAAATGCACGATTAAATTGAGAAATACCCTGAATATTCGCACATTTTTAAACATAAAAATTGTACAAAAATGCACGATTAAATTGAGAAATACCCTGAATATTCGCACATTTTTAAACATAAAAATTGTACAAAAATGCACGATTAAATTGAGAAATACCCTGAATATTCTCGCTTTTTTTACAGAAAAATGGTACAAAAATGCACGATTAAATTGAGAAATACCCTGAATATTCGCACATTTTTAAACATAAAAATTGTACAAAAATGCACGATTAAATTGAGAAATACCCTGAATATTCGCACATTTTTAAACATAAAAATTGTACAAAAATGCACGATTAAATTGAGAAATACCCTGAATATTCGCACATTTTTAAACATAAAAATTGTACAAAAATGCACGATTAAATTGAGAAATACCCTGAATATTCGCACATTTTTAAACATAAAAATGGTACAAAAATGCACGATTAAATTGAGAAATACCCTGAATATTCGCACATTTTTAAACATAAAAATGGTACAAAAATGCACGATTAAATTGAGAAGTACCCTGAATATTCGCACATTTTTAAACATAAAAATGGTACAAAAATGCACGATTAAATTGAGAAATACCCTGAATATTCTCGCTTTTTTTACAGAAAAATGGTACAAAAATGCACGATTAAATTGAGAAATACCCTGAATATTCGCACATTTTTAAACATAAAAATGGTACAAAAATGCACGATTAAATTGAGAAATACCCTGAATATTCTCGCTTTTTTTACAGAAAAATGGTACAAAAATGCACGATTAAATTGAGAAATACCCTGAATATTCGCACATTTTTAAACATAAAAATTGTACAAAAATGCACGATTAAATTGAGAAATACCCTGAATATTCGCACATTTTTAAACATAAAAATGGTACAAAAATGCACGATTAAATTGAGAAATACCCTGAATATTCTCGCTTTTTTTACAGAAAAATGGTACAAAAATGCACGATTAAATTGAGAAATACCCTGAATATTCTCGCTTTTTTTACAGAAAAATGGTACAAAAATGCACGATTAAATTGAGAAATACCCTGAATATTCGCACATTTTTAAACATAAAAATTGTACAAAAATGCACGATTAAATTGAGAAATACCCTGAATATTCGCACATTTTTAAACATAAAAATTGTACAAAAATGCACGATTAAATTGAGAAATACCCTGAATATTCGCACATTTTTAAACATAAAAATTGTACAAAAATGCACGATTAAATTGAGAAATACCCTGAATATTCGCACATTTTTAAACATAAAAATGGTACAAAAATGCACGATTAAATTGAGAAATACCCTGAATATTCGCACATTTTTAAACATAAAAATTGTACAAAAATGCACGATTAAATTGAGAAATACCCTGAATATTCTCGCTTTTTTTACAGAAAAATGGTACAAAAATGCACGATTAAATTGAGAAATACCCTGAATATTCGCACATTTTTAAACATAAAAATTGTACAAAAATGCACGATTAAATTGAGAAATACCCTGAATATTCGCACATTTTTAAACATAAAAATTGTACAAAAATGCACGATTAAATTGAGAAATACCCTGAATATTCTCGCTTTTTTTACAGAAAAATGGTACAAAAATGCACGATTAAATTGAGAAATACCCTGAATATTCGCACATTTTTAAACATAAAAATTGTACAAAAATGCACGATTAAATTGAGAAATACCCTGAATATTCGCACATTTTTAAACATAAAAATTGTACAAAAATGCACGATTAAATTGAGAAATACCCTGAATATTCTCGCTTTTTTTACAGAAAAATGGTACAAAAATGCACGATTAAATTGAGAAATACCCTGAATATTCGCACATTTTTAAACATAAAAATTGTACAAAAATGCACGATTAAATTGAGAAATACCCTGAATATTCGCACATTTTTAAACATAAAAATGGTACAAAAATGCACGATTAAATTGAGAAATACCCTGAATATTCTCGCTTTTTTTACAGAAAAATGGTACAAAAATGCACGATTAAATTGAGAAATACCCTGAATATTCTCGCTTTTTTTACAGAAAAATGGTACAAAAATGCACGATTAAATTGAGAAATACCCTGAATATTCTCGCTTTTTTTACAGAAAAATGGTACAAAAATGCACGATTAAATTGAGAAATACCCTGAATATTCGCACATTTTTAAACATAAAAATTGTACAAAAATGCACGATTAAATTGAGAAATACCCTGAATATTCGCACATTTTTAAACATAAAAATTGTACAAAAATGCACGATTAAATTGAGAAATACCCTGAATATTCGCACATTTTTAAACATAAAAATTGTACAAAAATGCACGATTAAATTGAGAAATACCCTGAATATTCGCACATTTTTAAACATAAAAATTGTACAAAAATGCACGATTAAATTGAGAAATACCCTGAATATTCGCACATTTTTAAACATAAAAATTGTACAAAAATGCACGATTAAATTGAGAAATACCCTGAATATTCTCGCTTTTTTTACAGAAAAATGGTACAAAAATGCACGATTAAATTGAGAAATACCCTGAATATTCGCACATTTTTAAACATAAAAATTGTACAAAAATGCACGATTAAATTGAGAAATACCCTGAATATTCGCACATTTTTAAACATAAAAATTGTACAAAAATGCACGATTAAATTGAGAAATACCCTGAATATTCTCGCTTTTTTTACAGAAAAATGGTACAAAAATGCACGATTAAATTGAGAAATACCCTGAATATTCGCACATTTTTAAACATAAAAATTGTACAAAAATGCACGATTAAATTGAGAAATACCCTGAATATTCGCACATTTTTAAACATAAAAATGGTACAAAAATGCACGATTAAATTGAGAAATACCCTGAATATTCTCGCTTTTTTTACAGAAAAATGGTACAAAAATGCACGATTAAATTGAGAAATACCCTGAATATTCTCGCTTTTTTTACAGAAAAATGGTACAAAAATGCACGATTAAATTGAGAAATACCCTGAATATTCGCACATTTTTAAACATAAAAATTGTACAAAAATGCACGATTAAATTGAGAAATACCCTGAATATTCGCACATTTTTAAACATAAAAATTGTACAAAAATGCACGATTAAATTGAGAAATACCCTGAATATTCTCGCTTTTTTTACAGAAAAATGGTACAAAAATGCACGATTAAATTGAGAAATACCCTGAATATTCGCACATTTTTAAACATAAAAATTGTACAAAAATGCACGATTAAATTGAGAAATACCCTGAATATTCGCACATTTTTAAACATAAAAATTGTACAAAAATGCACGATTAAATTGAGAAATACCCTGAATATTCGCACATTTTTAAACATAAAAATGGTACAAAAATGCACGATTAAATTGAGAAATACCCTGAATATTCGCACATTTTTAAACATAAAAATTGTACAAAAATGCACGATTAAATTGAGAAATACCCTGAATATTCTCGCTTTTTTTACAGAAAAATGGTACAAAAATGCACGATTAAATTGAGAAATACCCTGAATATTCGCACATTTTTAAACATAAAAATTGTACAAAAATGCACGATTAAATTGAGAAATACCCTGAATATTCGCACATTTTTAAACATAAAAATTGTACAAAAATGCACGATTAAATTGAGAAATACCCTGAATATTCGCACATTTTTAAACATAAAAATTGTACAAAAATGCACGATTAAATTGAGAAATACCCTGAATATTCGCACATTTTTAAACATAAAAATGGTACAAAAATGCACGATTAAATTGAGAAATACCCTGAATATTCGCACATTTTTAAACATAAAAATGGTACAAAAATGCACGATTAAATTGAGAAATACCCTGAATATTCTCGCTTTTTTTACAGAAAAATGGTACAAAAATGCACGATTAAATTGAGAAATACCCTGAATATTCTCGCTTTTTTTACAGAAAAATGGTACAAAAATGCACGATTAAATTGAGAAATACCCTGAATATTCGCACATTTTTAAACATAAAAATTGTACAAAAATGCACGATTAAATTGAGAAATACCCTGAATATTCGCACATTTTTAAACATAAAAATTGTACAAAAATGCACGATTAAATTGAGAAATACCCTGAATATTCGCACATTTTTAAACATAAAAATGGTACAAAAATGCACGATTAAATTGAGAAATACCCTGAATATTCTCGCTTTTTTTACAGAAAAATGGTACAAAAATGCACGATTAAATTGAGAAATACCCTGAATATTCTCGCTTTTTTTACAGAAAAATGGTACAAAAATGCACGATTAAATTGAGAAATACCCTGAATATTCGCACATTTTTAAACATAAAAATGGTACAAAAATGCACGATTAAATTGAGAAATACCCTGAATATTCGCACATTTTTAAACATAAAAATTGTACAAAAATGCACGATTAAATTGAGAAATACCCTGAATATTCTCCCTTTTTTTACAGAAAAATGGTACAAAAATGCACGATTAAATTGAGAAATACCCTGAATATTCGCACATTTCTAAACATAAAAATGGTATAAAAATGCACGATTAAATTGAGAAATACCCTGAATATTCGCACATTTCTAAACATAAAAATGGTACAAAAATGCACGATTAAATTGAGAAATACCCTGAATATTCGCACATTTTTAAACATAAAAATGGTATAAAAATGCACGATTAAATTGAGAAATACCCTGAATATTCGCACATTTCTAAACATAAAAATGGTACAAAAATGCACGATTAAATTGAGAAATACCCTGAATATTCTCGCTTTTTTTACAGAAAAATGGTACAAAAATGCACGATTAAATTGAGAAATACCCTGAATATTCGCACATTTTTAAACATAAAAATGGTACAAAAATGCACGATTAAATTGAGAAATACCCTGAATATTCTCCCTTTTTTTACAGAGAAATGGTACAAAAATGCACCATTAAATTGAGAATTACCCTGAATATTCGCACATTTTTAAACAGAGAAATGGTACAAAAATGCACGAATAAATTGAGAAATACCCTGAATATTCGCACATTTTTAAACAGAGAAATGGTACAAAAATGCACGATTAAATTGAGAAATACCCTGAATATTCGCACATTTTTAAACATAAAAATGGTACAAAAATGCACGATTAAATTGAGAAATACCCTGAATATTCGCACATTTTTAAACATAAAAATGGTACAAAAATGCACGATTAAATTGAGAAATACCCTGAATATTCGCACATTTTTAAACATAAAAATGGTACAAAAATGCACGATTAAATTGAGAAATACCCTGAATATTCGCACATTTTTAAACATAAAAATGGTACAAAAATGCACGATTAAATTGAGAAATACCCTGAATATTCTCCCTTTTTTTACAGAGAAATGGTACAAAAATGCACGATTAAATTGAGAATTACCCTGAATATTCGCACATTTTTAAACAGAGAAATGGTACAAAAATGCACGATTAAATTGAGAAATACCCTGAATATTCGCACATTTTTAAACAGAGAAATGGTACAAAAATGCACGATTAAATTGAGAAATACCCTGAATATTCTCCCTTTTTTTACAGAAAAATGGTACAAAAATGCACGATTAAATTGAGAAATACCCTGAATATTCGCACATTTTTAAACAGAGAAATGGTACAAAAATGCACGATTAAATTGAGAAATACCCTGAATATTCTCCCTTTTTTTACAGAAAAATGGTACAAAAATGCACGATTAAATTGAGAAATACCCTGAATATTCGCACATTTTTAAACAGAGAAATGGTACAAAAATGCACGATTAAATTGAGAAATACCCTGAATATTCGCACATTTCTAAACATAAAAATGGTACAAAAATGCACGATTAAATTGAGAAATACCCTGAATATTCGCACATTTTTAAACATAAAAATGGTACAAAAATGCACGATTAAATTGAGAAATACCCTGAATATTCTCCCTTTTTTTACAGAGAAATGGTACAAAAATGCACGATTAAATTGAGAATTACCCTGAATATTCGCACATTTTTAAACAGAGAAATGGTACAAAAATGCACGATTAAATTGAGAAATACCCTGAATATTCGCACATTTTTAAACAGAGAAATGGTACAAAAATGCACGATTAAATTGAGAAATACCCTGAATATTCGCACATTTTTAAACATAAAAATGGTACAAAAATGCACGATTAAATTGAGAAATACCCTGAATATTCTCGTTTTTTTTACAGAAAAATGGTATAAAAATGCACGATTAAATTGAGAAATACCCTGAATATTCGCACATTTTTAAACAGAGAAATGGTACAAAAATGCACGATTAAATTGAGAAATACCCTGAATATTCGCACATTTTTAAACATAAAAATGGTACAAAAATGCACGATTAAATTGAGAAATACCCTGAATATTCGCACATTTTTAAACATAAAAATTGTACAAAAATGCACGATTAAATTGAGAAATACCCTGAATATTCTCCCTTTTTTTACAGAGAAATGGTACAAAAATGCACGATTAAATTGAGAAATACCCTGAATATTCGCACATTTCTAAACATAAAAATGGTACAAAAATGCACGATTAAATTGAGAAATACCCTGAATATTCTCGCTTTTTTTACAGAAAAATGGTACAAAAATGCACGATTAAATTGAGAAATACCCTGAATATTCGCACATTTTTAAACATAAAAATGGTACAAAAATGCACGATTAAATTGAGAAATACCCTGAATATTCGCACATTTTTAAACATAAAAATGGTACAAAAATGCACGATTAAATTGAGAAATACCCTGAATATTCTCCCTTTTTTTACAGAGAAATGGTACAAAAATGCACGATTAAATTGAGAAATACCCTGAATATTCGCACATTTTTAAACAGAGAAATGGTACAAAAATGCACGATTAAATTGAGAAATACCCTGAATATTCGCACATTTTTAAACATAAAAATTGTACAAAAATGCACGATTAAATTGAGAAATACCCTGAATATTCTCCCTTTTTTTACAGAAAAATGGTATAAAAATGCACGATTAAATTGAGAAATACCCTGAATATTCGCACATTTCTAAACATAAAAATTGTACAAAAATGCACGATTAAATTGAGAAATACCCTGAATATTCTCCCTTTTTTTACAGAGAAATGGTATAAAAATGCACGATTAAATTGAGAAATACCCTGAATATTCGCACATTTCTAAACATAAAAATGGTACAAAAATGCACGATTAAATTGAGAAATACCCTGAATATTCTCCCTTTTTTTACAGAAAAATGGTACAAAAATGCACGATTAAATTGAGAAATACCCTGAATATTCGCACATTTTTAAACAGAGAAATGGTACAAAAATGCACGATTAAATTAAGAAATACCCTGAATATTCGCACATTTTTAAACATAAAAATGGTACAAAAATGCACGATTAAATTGAGAAATACCCTGAATATTCTCCCTTTTTTTACAGAGAAATGGTACAAAAATGCACGATTAAATTGAGAATTACCCTGAATATTCGCACATTTTTAAACAGAGAAATGGTACAAAAATGCACGATTAAATTGAGAAATACCCTGAATATTCGCACATTTTTAAACAGAGAAATGGTACAAAAATGCACGATTAAATTGAGAAATACCCTGAATATTCTCCCTTTTTTTACAGAAAAATGGTACAAAAATGCACGATTAAATTGAGAAATACCCTGAATATTCGCACATTTTTAAACATAAAAATGGTACAAAAATGCACGATTAAATTGAGAAATACCCTGAATATTCTCCCTTTTTTTACAGAGAAATGGTACAAAAATGCACGATTAAATTAAGAATTACCCTGAATATTCGCACATTTTTAAACATAAAAATGGTACAAAAATGCACGATTAAATTGAGAAATACCCTGAATATTCTCCCTTTTTTTACAGAGAAATGGTACAAAAATGCACGATTAAATTGAGAATTACCCTGAATATTCGCACATTTTTAAACAGAGAAATGGTACAAAAATGCACGATTAAATTGAGAAATACCCTGAATATTCGCACATTTTTAAACAGAGAAATGGTACAAAAATGCACGATTAAATTGAGAAATACCCTGAATATTCTCCCTTTTTTTACAGAAAAATGGTACAAAAATGCACGATTAAATTGAGAAATACCCTGAATATTCGCACATTTTTAAACATAAAAATGGTACAAAAATGCACGATTAAATTGAGAAATACCCTGAATATTCTCCCTTTTTTTACAGAGAAATGGTACAAAAATGCACGATTAAATTGAGAAATACCCTGAATATTCGCACATTTTTAAACATAAAAATGGTACAAAAATGCACGATTAAATTGAGAAATACCCTGAATATTCTCCCTTTTTTTACAGAGAAATGGTACAAAAATGCACGATTAAATTGAGAATTACCCTGAATATTCGCACATTTTTAAACAGAGAAATGGTACAAAAATGCACGATTAAATTGAGAAATACCCTGAATATTCGCACATTTTTAAACAGAGAAATGGTACAAAAATGCACGATTAAATTGAGAAATACCCTGAATATTCTCCCTTTTTTTACAGAAAAATGGTACAAAAATGCACGATTAAATTGAGAAATACCCTGAATATTCGCACATTTTTAAACAGAGAAATGGTACAAAAATGCACGATTAAATTGAGAAATACCCTGAATATTCGCACATTTTTAAACAGAGAAATGGTACAAAAATGCACGATTAAATTGAGAAATACCCTGAATATTCGCACATTTTTAAACATAAAAATGGTACAAAAATGCACGATTAAATTGAGAAATACCCTGAATATTCTCCCTTTTTTTACAGAGAAATGGTACAAAAATGCACGATTAAATTGAGAATTACCCTGAATATTCGCACATTTTTAAACAGAGAAATGGTACAAAAATGCACGATTAAATTGAGAAATACCCTGAATATTCGCACATTTTTAAACAGAGAAATGGTACAAAAATGCACGATTAAATTGAGAAATACCCTGAATATTCGCACATTTCTAAACATAAAAATGGTACAAAAATGCACGATTAAATTGAGAAATACCCTGAATATTCGCACATTTTTAAACATAAAAATGGTACAAAAATGCACGATTAAATTGAGAAATACCCTGAATATTCTCCCTTTTTTTACAGAGAAATGGTACAAAAATGCACGATTAAATTGAGAATTACCCTGAATATTCGCACATTTTTAAACAGAGAAATGGTATAAAAATGCACGATTAAATTGAGAAATACCCTGAATATTCGCACATTTTTAAACAGAGAAATGGTACAAAAATGCACGATTAAATTGAGAAATACCCTGAATATTCGCACATTTTTAAACATAAAAATGGTACAAAAATGCACGATTAAATTGAGAAATACCCTGAATATTCGCACATTTTTAAACATAAAAATTGTACAAAAATGCACGATTAAATTGAGAAATACCCTGAATATTCTCCCTTTTTTTACAGAGAAATGGTACAAAAATGCACGATTAAATTGAGAAATACCCTGAATATTCGCACATTTCTAAACATAAAAATGGTACAAAAATGCACGATTAAATTGAGAAATACCCTGAATATTCTCGCTTTTTTTACAGAAAAATGGTACAAAAATGCACGATTAAATTGAGAAATACCCTGAATATTCGCACATTTTTAAACATAAAAATGGTACAAAAATGCACGATTAAATTGAGAAATACCCTGAATATTCGCACATTTTTAAACATAAAAATGGTACAAAAATGCACGATTAAATTGAGAAATACCCTGAATATTCTCCCTTTTTTTACAGAGAAATGGTACAAAAATGCACGATTAAATTGAGAATTACCCAGAATATTCGCACATTTTTAAACAGAGAAATGGTACAAAAATGCACGATTAAATTGAGAAATACCCTGAATATTCGCACATTTTTAAACATAAAAATTGTACAAAAATGCACGATTAAATTGAGAAATACCCTGAATATTCTCGTTTTTTTTACAGAAAAATGGTATAAAAATGCACGATTAAATTGAGAAATACCCTGAATATTCGCACATTTTTAAACATAAAAATGGTACAAAAATGCACGATTAAATTGAGAAATACCCTGAATATTCGCACATTTTTAAACATAAAAATTGTACAAAAATGCACGATTAAATTGAGAAATACCCTGAATATTCTCCCTTTTTTTACAGAGAAATGGTATAAAAATGCACGATTAAATTGAGAAATACCCTGAATATTCGCACATTTCTAAACATAAAAATGGTACAAAAATGCACGATTAAATTGAGAAATACCCTGAATATTCTCGCTTTTTTTACAGAAAAATGGTACAAAAATGCACGATTAAATTGAGAAATACCCTGAATATTCGCACATTTTTAAACATAAAAATGGTACAAAAATGCACGATTAAATTGAGAAATACCCTGAATATTCGCACATTTTTAAACATAAAAATGGTACAAAAATGCACGATTAAATTGAGAAATACCCTGAATATTCTCCCTTTTTTTACAGAGAAATGGTACAAAAATGCACGATTAAATTGAGAATTACCCTGAATATTCGCACATTTTTAAACAGAGAAATGGTACAAAAATGCACGATTAAATTGAGAAATACCCTGAATATTCGCACATTTTTAAACAGAGAAATGGTACAAAAATGCACGATTAAATTGAGAAATACCCTGAATATTCGCACATTTTTAAACATAAAAATGGTACAAAAATGCACGATTAAATTGAGAAATACCCTGAATATTCTCGTTTTTTTTACAGAAAAATGGTATAAAAATGCACGATTAAATTGAGAAATACCCTGAATATTCGCACATTTTTAAACAGAGAAATGGTACAAAAATGCACGATTAAATTGAGAAATACCCTGAATATTCTCGCTTTTTTTACAGAAAAATGGTACAAAAATGCACGATTAAATTGAGAAATACCCTGAATATTCGCACATTTTTAAACAGAGAAATGGTACAAAAATGCACGATTAAATTGAGAAATACCCTGAATATTCTCCCTTTTTTTACAGAGGAATGGTATAAAAATGCACGATTAAATTGAGAAATACCCTGAATATTCGCACATTTTTAAACATAAAAATGGTACAAAAATGCACGATTAAATTGAGAAATACCCTGAATATTCGCACATTTTTAAACATAAAAATGGTACAAAAATGCACGATTAAATTGAGAAATACCCTGAATATTCGCACATTTTTAAACAGAGAAATGGTACAAAAATGCACGATTAAATTGAGAAATACCCTGAATATTCGCACATTTTTAAACAGAGAAATGGTACAAAAATGCACGATTAAATTGAGAAATACCCTGAATATTCTCCCTTTTTTTACAGAGGAATGGTATAAAAATGCACGATTAAATTGAGAAATACCCTGAATATTCGCACATTTTTAAACATAAAAATGGTACAAAAATGCACGATTAAATTGAGAAATACCCTGAATATTCGCACATTTTTAAACATAAAAATGGTACAAAAATGCACGATTAAATTGAGAAATACCCTGAATATTCTCGTTTTTTTTACAGAAAAATGGTATAAAAATGCACGATTAAATTGAGAAATACCCTGAATATTCGCACATTTTTAAACAGAGAAATGGTACAAAAATGCACGATTAAATTGAGAAATACCCTGAATATTCTCCCTTTTTTTACAGAGAAATGGTACAAAAATGCACGATTAAATTGAGAAATACCCTGAATATTCTCCCTTTTTTTACAGAGAAATGGTACAAAAATGCACGATTAAATTGAGAAATACCCTGAATATTCGCACATTTCTAAACATAAAAATGGTACAAAAATGCACGATTAAATTGAGAAATACCCTGAATATTCTCGCTTTTTTTACAGAAAAATGGTACAAAAATGCACGATTAAATTGAGAAATACCCTGAATATTCGCACATTTTTAAACATAAAAATGGTACAAAAATGCACGATTAAATTGAGAAATACCCTGAATATTCGCACATTTTTAAACATAAAAATGGTACAAAAATGCACGATTAAATTGAGAAATACCCTGAATATTCTCCCTTTTTTTACAGAGAAATGGTACAAAAATGCACGATTAAATTGAGAATTACCCTGAATATTCGCACATTTTTAAACAGAGAAATGGTACAAAAATGCACGATTAAATTGAGAAATACCCTGAATATTCGCACATTTTTAAACAGAGAAATGGTACAAAAATGCACGATTAAATTGAGAAATACCCTGAATATTCTCCCTTTTTTTACAGAAAAATGGTACAAAAATGCACGATTAAATTGAGAAATACCCTGAATATTCGCACATTTTTAAACAGAGAAATGGTACAAAAATGCACGATTAAATTGAGAAATACCCTGAATATTCGCACATTTCTAAACATAAAAATGGTACAAAAATGCACGATTAAATTGAGAAATACCCTGAATATTCGCACATTTTTAAACATAAAAATGGTACAAAAATGCACGATTAAATTGAGAAATACCCTGAATATTCTCCCTTTTTTTACAGAGAAATGGTACAAAAATGCACGATTAAATTGAGAATTACCCTGAATATTCGCACATTTTTAAACAGAGAAATGGTACAAAAATGCACGATTAAATTGAGAAATACCCTGAATATTCGCACATTTTTAAACAGAGAAATGGTACAAAAATGCACGATTAAATTGAGAAATACCCTGAATATTCGCACATTTTTAAACATAAAAATGGTACAAAAATGCACGATTAAATTGAGAAATACCCTGAATATTCTCGTTTTTTTTACAGAAAAATGGTATAAAAATGCACGATTAAATTGAGAAATACCCTGAATATTCGCACATTTTTAAACAGAGAAATGGTACAAAAATGCACGATTAAATTGAGAAATACCCTGAATATTCGCACATTTTTAAACATAAAAATGGTACAAAAATGCACGATTAAATTGAGAAATACCCTGAATATTCGCACATTTTTAAACATAAAAATTGTACAAAAATGCACGATTAAATTGAGAAATACCCTGAATATTCTCCCTTTTTTTACAGAGAAATGGTACAAAAATGCACGATTAAATTGAGAAATACCCTGAATATTCGCACATTTCTAAACATAAAAATGGTACAAAAATGCACGATTAAATTGAGAAATACCCTGAATATTCTCGCTTTTTTTACAGAAAAATGGTACAAAAATGCACGATTAAATTGAGAAATACCCTGAATATTCGCACATTTTTAAACATAAAAATGGTACAAAAATGCACGATTAAATTGAGAAATACCCTGAATATTCTCCCTTTTTTTACAGAGAAATGGTACAAAAATGCACGATTAAATTGAGAAATACCCTGAATATTCTCCCTTTTTTTACAGAGAAATGGTACAAAAATGCACGATTAAATTGAGAATTACCCAGAATATTCGCACATTTTTAAACAGAGAAATGGTACAAAAATGCACGATTAAATTGAGAAATACCCTGAATATTCGCACATTTTTAAACATAAAAATTGTACAAAAATGCACGATTAAATTGAGAAATACCCTGAATATTCTCGTTTTTTTTACAGAAAAATGGTATAAAAATGCACGATTAAATTGAGAAATACCCTGAATATTCGCACATTTTTAAACATAAAAATGGTACAAAAATGCACGATTAAATTGAGAAATACCCTGAATATTCGCACATTTTTAAACATAAAAATTGTACAAAAATGCACGATTAAATTGAGAAATACCCTGAATATTCTCCCTTTTTTTACAGAGAAATGGTATAAAAATGCACGATTAAATTGAGAAATACCCTGAATATTCGCACATTTCTAAACATAAAAATGGTACAAAAATGCACGATTAAATTGAGAAATACCCTGAATATTCTCGCTTTTTTTACAGAAAAATGGTACAAAAATGCACGATTAAATTGAGAAATACCCTGAATATTCGCACATTTTTAAACATAAAAATGGTACAAAAATGCACGATTAAATTGAGAAATACCCTGAATATTCGCACATTTTTAAACATAAAAATGGTACAAAAATGCACGATTAAATTGAGAAATACCCTGAATATTCTCCCTTTTTTTACAGAGAAATGGTACAAAAATGCACGATTAAATTGAGAATTACCCTGAATATTCGCACATTTTTAAACAGAGAAATGGTACAAAAATGCACGATTAAATTGAGAAATACCCTGAATATTCGCACATTTTTAAACAGAGAAATGGTACAAAAATGCACGATTAAATTGAGAAATACCCTGAATATTCTCGCTTTTTTTACAGAAAAATGGTACAAAAATGCACGATTAAATTGAGAAATACCCTGAATATTCGCACATTTTTAAACAGAGAAATGGTACAAAAATGCACGATTAAATTGAGAAATACCCTGAATATTCTCCCTTTTTTTACAGAGGAATGGTATAAAAATGCACGATTAAATTGAGAAATACCCTGAATATTCGCACATTTTTAAACATAAAAATGGTACAAAAATGCACGATTAAATTGAGAAATACCCTGAATATTCTCCCTTTTTTTACAGAGGAATGGTACAAAAGTGCACGATTAAATTGAGAAATACCCTGAATATTCGCACATTTTTAAACATAAAAATGGTACAAAAATGCACGATTAAATTGAGAAATACCCTGAATATTCGCACATTTTTAAACAGAGAAATGGTACAAAAATGCACGATTAAATTGAGAAATACCCTGAATATTCGCACATTTTTAAACAGAGAAATGGTACAAAAATGCACGATTAAATTGAGAAATACCCTGAATATTCTCCCTTTTTTTACAGAGGAATGGTACAAAAGTGCACGATTAAATTGAGAAATACCCTGAATATTCGCACATTTTTAAACATAAAAATGGTACAAAAATGCACGATTAAATTGAGAAATACCCTGAATATTCGCACATTTTTAAACAGAGAAATGGTACAAAAATGCACGATTAAATTGAGAAATACCCTGAATATTCGCACATTTTTAAACAGAGAAATGGTACAAAAATGCACGATTAAATTGAGAAATACCCTGAATATTCTCCCTTTTTTTACAGAGGAATGGTATAAAAATGCACGATTAAATTGAGAAATACCCTGAATATTCGCACATTTTTAAACATAAAAATGGTACAAAAATGCACGATTAAATTGAGAAATACCCTGAATATTCGCACATTTTTAAACATAAAAATGGTACAAAAATGCACGATTAAATTGAGAAATACCCTGAATATTCTCGTTTTTTTTACAGAAAAATGGTATAAAAATGCACGATTAAATTGAGAAATACCCTGAATATTCGCACATTTTTAAACAGAGAAATGGTACAAAAATGCACGATTAAATTGAGAAATACCCTGAATATTCTCCCTTTTTTTACAGAGAAATGGTACAAAAATGCACGATTAAATTGAGAAATACCCTGAATATTCTCCCTTTTTTTACAGAGAAATGGTACAAAAATGCACGATTAAATTGAGAAATACCCTGAATATTCGCACATTTCTAAACATAAAAATGGTACAAAAATGCACGATTAAATTGAGAAATACCCTGAATATTCGCACATTTTTAAACATAAAAATGGTACAAAAATGCACGATTAAATTGAGAAATACCCTGAATATTCGCACATTTTTAAACATAAAAATGGTACAAAAATGCACGATTAAATTGAGAAATACCCTGAATATTCTCCCTTTTTTTTCAGAGAAATGGTACAAAAATGCACGATTAAATTGAGAATTACCCTGAATATTCGCACATTTTTAAACAGAGAAATGGTACAAAAATGCACGATTAAATTGAGAAATACCCTGAATATTCGCACATTTTTAAACATAAAAATTGTACAAAAATGCACGATTAAATTGAGAAATACCCTGAATATTCTCGTTTTTTTTACAGAAAAATGGTATAAAAATGCACGATTAAATTGAGAAATACCCTGAATATTCGCACATTTTTAAACATAAAAATGGTACAAAAATGCACGATTAAATTGAGAAATACCCTGAATATTCGCACATTTTTAAACATAAAAATTGTACAAAAATGCACGATTAAATTGAGAAATACCCTGAATATTCTCCCTTTTTTTACAGAGAAATGGTATAAAAATGCACGATTAAATTGAGAAATACCCTGAATATTCGCACATTTCTAAACATAAAAATGGTACAAAAATGCACGATTAAATTGAGAAATACCCTGAATATTCTCGCTTTTTTTACAGAAAAATGGTACAAAAATGCACGATTAAATTGAGAAATACCCTGAATATTCGCACATTTTTAAACATAAAAATGGTACAAAAATGCACGATTAAATTGAGAAATACCCTGAATATTCGCACATTTTTAAACATAAAAATGGTACAAAAATGCACGATTAAATTGAGAAATACCCTGAATATTCTCCCTTTTTTTACAGAGAAATGGTACAAAAATGCACGATTAAATTGAGAATTACCCTGAATGTTCGCACATTTTTAAACAGAGAAATGGTACAAAAATGCACGATTAAATTGAGAAATACCCTGAATATTCGCACATTTTTAAACAGAGAAATGGTACAAAAATGCACGATTAAATTGAGAAATACCCTGAATATTCGCACATTTTTAAACATAAAAATGGTACAAAAATGCACGATTAAATTGAGAAATACCCTGAATATTCTCGTTTTTTTTACAGAAAAATGGTATAAAAATGCACGATTAAATTGAGAAATACCCTGAATATTCTCGCTTTTTTTACAGAGAAATGGTACAAAAATGCACGATTAAATTGAGAAATACCCTGAATATTCGCACATTTTTAAACAGAGAAATGGTACAAAAATGCACGATTAAATTGAGAAATACCCTGAATATTCGCACATTTTTAAACATAAAAATGGTACAAAAATGCACGATTAAATTGAGAAATACCCTGAATATTCGCACATTTTTAAACATAAAAATGGTACAAAAATGCACGATTAAATTGAGAAATACCCTGAATATTCTCGTTTTTTTTACAGAAAAATGGTATAAAAATGCACGATTAAATTGAGAAATACCCTGAATATTCGCACATTTTTAAACATAAAAATGGTACAAAAATGCACGATTAAATTGAGAAATACCCTGAATATTCGCACATTTTTAAACATAAAAATTGTACAAAAATGCACGATTAAATTGAGAAATACCCTGAATATTCTCCCTTTTTTTACAGAGAAATGGTATAAAAATGCACGATTAAATTGAGAAATACCCTGAATATTCGCACATTTCTAAACATAAAAATGGTACAAAAATGCACGATTAAATTGAGAAATACCCTGAATATTCTCGCTTTTTTTACAGAAAAATGGTACAAAAATGCACGATTAAATTGAGAAATACCCTGAATATTCGCACATTTTTAAACATAAAAATGGTACAAAAATGCACGATTAAATTGAGAAATACCCTGAATATTCGCACATTTTTAAACATAAAAATGGTACAAAAATGCACGATTAAATTGAGAAATACCCTGAATATTCTCCCTTTTTTTACAGAGAAATGGTACAAAAATGCACGATTAAATTGAGAATTACCCTGAATGTTCGCACATTTTTAAACAGAGAAATGGTACAAAAATGCACGATTAAATTGAGAAATACCCTGAATATTCGCACATTTTTAAACAGAGAAATGGTACAAAAATGCACGATTAAATTGAGAAATACCCTGAATATTCGCACATTTTTAAACATAAAAATGGTACAAAAATGCACGATTAAATTGAGAAATACCCTGAATATTCTCGCTTTTTTTACAGAAAAATGGTACAAAAATGCACGATTAAATTGAGAAATACCCTGAATATTCGCACATTTTTAAACAGAGAAATGGTACAAAAATGCACGATTAAATTGAGAAATACCCTGAATATTCGCACATTTTTAAACATAAAAATGGTACAAAAATGCACGATTAAATTGAGAAATACCCTGAATATTCGCACATTTTTAAACATAAAAATGGTACAAAAATGCACGATTAAATTGAGAAATACCCTGAATATTCGCACATTTTTAAACATAAAAATGGTACAAAAATGCACGATTAAATTGAGAAATACCCTGAATATTCGCACATTTTTAAACAGAGAAATGGTACAAAAATGCACGATTAAATTGAGAAATACCCTGAATATTCGCACATTTTTAAACAGAGAAATGGTACAAAAATGCACGATTAAATTGAGAAATACCCTGAATATTCGCACATTTTTAAACAGAGAAATGGTACAAAAATGCACGATTAAATTGAGAAATACCCTGAATATTCTCCCTTTTTTTACAGAGGAATGGTATAAAAATGCACGATTAAATTGAGAAATACCCTGAATATTCGCACATTTTTAAACATAAAAATGGTACAAAAATGCACGATTAAATTGAGAAATACCCTGAATATTCGCACATTTTTAAACATAAAAATGGTACAAAAATGCACGATTAAATTGAGAAATACCCTGAATATTCGCACATTTTTAAACATAAAAATGGTACAAAAATGCACGATTAAATTGAGAAATACCCTGAATATTCTCGTTTTTTTTACAGAAAAATGGTATAAAAATGCACGATTAAATTGAGAAATACCCTGAATATTCGCACATTTTTAAACAGAGAAATGGTACAAAAATGCACGATTAAATTGAGAAATACCCTGAATATTCTCCCTTTTTTTACAGAGAAATGGTACAAAAATGCACGATTAAATTGAGAAATACCCTGAATATTCTCCCTTTTTTTACAGAGAAATGGTACAAAAATGCACGATTAAATTGAGAAATACCCTGAATATTCGCACATTTCTAAACATAAAAATGGTACAAAAATGCACGATTAAATTGAGAAATACCCTGAATATTCGCACATTTTTAAACAGAGAAATGGTACAAAAATGCACGATTAAATTGAGAAATACCCTGAATATTCGCACATTTTTAAACAGAGAAATGGTACAAAAATGCACGATTAAATTGAGAAATACCCTGAATATTCGCACATTTTTAAACAGAGAAATGGTACAAAAATGCACGATTAAATTGAGAAATACCCTGAATATTCTCCCTTTTTTTACAGAGAAATGGTACAAAAATGCACGATTAAATTGAGAAATACCCTGAATATTCGCACATTTTTAAACATAAAAATGGTACAAAAATGCACGATTAAATTGAGAAATACCCTGAATATTCGCACATTTTTAAACATAAAAATGGTACAAAAATGCACGATTAAATTGAGAAATACCCTGAATATTCGCACATTTTTAAACATAAAAATGGTACAAAAATGCACGATTAAATTGAGAAATACCCTGAATATTCTCGTTTTTTTTACAGAAAAATGGTATAAAAATGCACGATTAAATTGAGAAATACCCTGAATATTCGCACATTTTTAAACAGAGAAATGGTACAAAAATGCACGATTAAATTGAGAAATACCCTGAATATTCTCCCTTTTTTTACAGAGAAATGGTACAAAAATGCACGATTAAATTGAGAAATACCCTGAATATTCTCCCTTTTTTTACAGAGAAATGGTACAAAAATGCACGATTAAAGTGAGAAATACCCTGAATATTCGCACATTTCTAAACATAAAAATGGTACAAAAATGCACGATTAAATTGAGAAATACCCTGAATATTCTCGCTTTTTTTACAGAAAAATGGTACAAAAATGCACGATTAAATTGAGAAATACCCTGAATATTCGCACATTTTTAAACATAAAAATGGTACAAAAATGCACGATTAAATTGAGAAATACCCTGAATATTCGCACATTTTTAAACATAAAAATGGTACAAAAATGCACGATTAAATTGAGAAATACCCTGAATATTCTCCCTTTTTTTTCAGAGAAATGGTACAAAAATGCACGATTAAATTGAGAATTACCCTGAATATTCGCACATTTTTAAACAGAGAAATGGTACAAAAATGCACGATTAAATTGAGAAATACCCTGAATATTCGCACATTTTTAAACATAAAAATTGTACAAAAATGCACGATTAAATTGAGAAATACCCTGAATATTCTCGTTTTTTTTACAGAAAAATGGTATAAAAATGCACGATTAAATTGAGAAATACCCTGAATATTCGCACATTTTTAAACATAAAAATGGTACAAAAATGCACGATTAAATTGAGAAATACCCTGAATATTCGCACATTTTTAAACATAAAAATTGTACAAAAATGCACGATTAAATTGAGAAATACCCTGAATATTCTCCCTTTTTTTACAGAGAAATGGTATAAAAATGCACGATTAAATTGAGAAATACCCTGAATATTCGCACATTTCTAAACATAAAAATGGTACAAAAATGCACGATTAAATTGAGAAATACCCTGAATATTCTCGCTTTTTTTACAGAAAAATGGTACAAAAATGCACGATTAAATTGAGAAATACCCTGAATATTCGCACATTTTTAAACATAAAAATGGTACAAAAATGCACGATTAAATTGAGAAATACCCTGAATATTCGCACATTTTTAAACATAAAAATGGTACAAAAATGCACGATTAAATTGAGAAATACCCTGAATATTCTCCCTTTTTTTACAGAGAAATGGTACAAAAATGCACGATTAAATTGAGAATTACCCTGAATATTCGCACATTTTTAAACAGAGAAATGGTACAAAAATGCACGATTAAATTGAGAAATACCCTGAATATTCGCACATTTTTAAACAGAGAAATGGTACAAAAATGCACGATTAAATTGAGAAATACCCTGAATATTCGCACATTTTTAAACATAAAAATGGTACAAAAATGCACGATTAAATTGAGAAATACCCTGAATATTCTCGTTTTTTTTACAGAAAAATGGTATAAAAATGCACGATTAAATTGAGAAATACCCTGAATATTCGCACATTTTTAAACAGAGAAATGGTACAAAAATGCACGATTAAATTGAGAAATACCCTGAATATTCTCGCTTTTTTTACAGAAAAATGGTACAAAAATGCACGATTAAATTGAGAAATACCCTGAATATTCGCACATTTTTAAACAGAGAAATGGTACAAAAATGCACGATTAAATTGAGAAATACCCTGAATATTCGCACATTTTTAAACATAAAAATGGTACAAAAATGCACGATTAAATTGAGAAATACCCTGAATATTCGCACATTTTTAAACATAAAAATGGTACAAAAATGCACGATTAAATTGAGAAATACCCTGAATATTCGCACATTTTTAAACAGAGAAATGGTACAAAAATGCACGATTAAATTGAGAAATACCCTGAATATTCGCACATTTTTAAACAGAGAAATGGTACAAAAATGCACGATTAAATTGAGAAATACCCTGAATATTCGCACATTTTTAAACAGAGAAATGGTACAAAAATGCACGATTAAATTGAGAAATACCCTGAATATTCTCCCTTTTTTTACAGAGGAATGGTATAAAAATGCACGATTAAATTGAGAAATACCCTGAATATTCGCACATTTTTAAACATAAAAATGGTACAAAAATGCACGATTAAATTGAGAAATACCCTGAATATTCGCACATTTTTAAACATAAAAATGGTACAAAAATGCACGATTAAATTGAGAAATACCCTGAATATTCGCACATTTTTAAACATAAAAATGGTACAAAAATGCACGATTAAATTGAGAAATACCCTGAATATTCGCACATTTTTAAACATAAAAATGGTACAAAAATGCACGATTAAATTGAGAAATACCCTGAATATTCGCACATTTTTAAACAGAGAAATGGTACAAAAATGCACGATTAAATTGAGAAATACCCTGAATATTCTCCCTTTTTTTACAGAGGAATGGTACAAAAATGCACGATTAAATTGAGAAATACCCTGAATATTCTCCCTTTTTTTACAGAGGAATGGTATAAAAATGCACGATTAAATTGAGAAATACCCTGAATATTCGCACATTTTTAAACATAAAAATGGTACAAAAATGCACGATTAAATTGAGAAATACCCTGAATATTCGCACATTTTTAAACATAAAAATGGTATAAAAATGCACGATTAAATTGAGAAATACCCTGAATATTCGCACATTTTTAAACATAAAAATGGTACAAAAATGCACGATTAAATTGAGAAATACCCTGAATATTCGCACATTTTTAAACATAAAAATGGTACAAAAATGCACGATTAAATTGAGAAATACCCTGAATATTCGCACATTTTTAAACATAAAAATGGTACAAAAATGCACGATTAAATTGAGAAATACCCTGAATATTCGCACATTTTTAAACAGAGAAATGGTACAAAAATGCACGATTAAATTGAGAAATACCCTGAATATTCGCACATTTTTAAACAGAGAAATGGTACAAAAATGCACGATTAAATTGAGAAATACCCTGAATATTCGCACATTTTTAAACAGAGAAATGGTACAAAAATGCACGATTAAATTGAGAAATACCCTGAATATTCTCCCTTTTTTTACAGAGGAATGGTATAAAAATGCACGATTAAATTGAGAAATACCCTGAATATTCGCACATTTTTAAACATAAAAATGGTACAAAAATGCACGATTAAATTGAGAAATACCCTGAATATTCGCACATTTTTAAACATAAAAATGGTACAAAAATGCACGATTAAATTGAGAAATACCCTGAATATTCGCACATTTTTAAACAGAGAAATGGTACAAAAATGCACGATTAAATTGAGAAATACCCTGAATATTCGCACATTTTTAAACAGAGAAATGGTACAAAAATGCACGATTAAATTGAGAAATACCCTGAATATTCGCACATTTTTAAACAGAGAAATGGTACAAAAATGCACGATTAAATTGAGAAATACCCTGAATATTCTCCCTTTTTTTACAGAGGAATGGTATAAAAATGCACGATTAAATTGAGAAATACCCTGAATATTCGCACATTTTTAAACATAAAAATGGTACAAAAATGCACGATTAAATTGAGAAATACCCTGAATATTCGCACATTTTTAAACATAAAAATGGTACAAAAATGCACGATTAAATTGAGAAATACCCTGAATATTCGCACATTTTTAAACAGAGAAATGGTACAAAAATGCACGATTAAATTGAGAAATACCCTGAATATTCGCACATTTTTAAACAGAGAAATGGTACAAAAATGCACGATTAAATTGAGAAATACCCTGAATATTCGCACATTTTTAAACAGAGAAATGGTACAAAAATGCACGATTAAATTGAGAAATACCCTGAATATTCTCCCTTTTTTTACAGAGGAATGGTATAAAAATGCACGATTAAATTGAGAAATACCCTGAATATTCGCACATTTTTAAACATAAAAATGGTACAAAAATGCACGATTAAATTGAGAAATACCCTGAATATTCGCACATTTTTAAACATAAAAATGGTACAAAAATGCACGATTAAATTGAGAAATACCCTGAATATTCTCGCTTTTTTTACATAAAAATGGTACAAAAATGCACGATTAAATTGAGAAATACCCTGAATATTCGCACATTTTTAAACATAAAAATGGTACAAAAATGCACGATTAAATTGAGAAATACCCTGAATATTCGCACATTTTTAAACAGAGAAATGGTACAAAAATGCACGATTAAATTGAGAAATACCCTGAATATTCGCACATTTTTAAACAGAGAAATGGTACAAAAATGCACGATTAAATTGAGAAATACCCTGAATATTCTCCCTTTTTTTACAGAGGAATGGTATAAAAATGCACGATTAAATTGAGAAATACCCTGAATATTCTCCCTTTTTTACAGAGGAATGGTATAAAAATGCACGATTAAATTGAGAAATACCCTGAATATTCGCACATTTTTAAACATAAAAATGGTACAAAAATGCACGATTAAATTGAGAAATACCCTGAATATTCGCACATTTTTAAACATAAAAATGGTACAAAAATGCACGATTAAATTGAGAAATACCCTGAATATTCTCGCTTTTTTTACATAAAAATGGTACAAAAATGCACGATTAAATTGAGAAATACCCTGAATATTCGCACATTTTTAAACATAAAAATGGTACAAAAATGCACGATTAAATTGAGAAATACCCTGAATATTCGCACATTTTTAAACATAAAAATGGTACAAAAATGCACGATTAAATTGAGAAATACCCTGAATATTCGCACATTTTTAAACATAAAAATGGTACAAAAATGCACGATTAAATTGAGAAATACCCTGAATATTCGCACATTTTTAAACAGAGAAATGGTACAAAAATGCACGATTAAATTGAGAAATACCCTGAATATTCGCACATTTTTAAACAGAGAAATGGTACAAAAATGCACGATTAAATTGAGAAATACCCTGATTATTCTCCCTTTTTTTACAGAGGAATGGTATAAAAATGCACGATTAAATTGAGAAATACCCTGAATATTCGCACATTTTTAAACATAAAAATGGTACAAAAATGCACGATTAAATTGAGAAATACCCTGAATATTCGCACATTTTTAAACATAAAAATGGTACAAAAATGCACGATTAAATTGAGAAATACCCTGAATATTCTCGCTTTTTTTACATAAAAATGGTACAAAAATGCACGATTAAATTGAGAAATACCCTGAATATTCGCACATTTTTAAACATAAAAATGGTACAAAAATGCACGATTAAATTGAGAAATACCCTGAATATTCGCACATTTTTAAACAGAGAAATGGTACAAAAATGCACGATTAAATTGAGAAATACCCTGAATATTCGCACATTTTTAAACAGAGAAATGGTACAAAAATGCACGATTAAATTGAGAAATACCCTGAATATTCTCCCTTTTTTTACAGAGGAATGGTACAAAAATGCACGATTAAATTGAGAAATACCCTGAATATTCGCACATTTTTAAACATAAAAATGGTACAAAAATGCACGATTAAATTGAGAAATACCCTGAATATTCTCGCTTTTTTTACATAAAAATGGTACAAAAATGCACGATTAAATTGAGAAATACCCTGAATATTCGCACATTTTTAAACATAAAAATGGTACAAAAATGCACGATTAAATTGAGAAATACCCTGAATATTCGCACATTTTTAAACATAAAAATGGTACAAAAATGCACGATTAAATTGAGAAATACCCTGAATATTCGCACATTTTTAAACATAAAAATGGTACAAAAATGCACGATTAAATTGAGAAATACCCTGAATATTCGCACATTTTTAAACATAAAAATGGTACAAAAATGCACGATTAAGTTGAGAAATACCCTGAATATTCGCACATTTTTAAACATAAAAATGGTACAAAAATGCACGATTAAATTGAGAAATACCCTGAATATTCGCACATTTTTAAACAGAGAAATGGTACAAAAATGCACGATTAAATTGAGAAATACCCTGAATATTCTCGCTTTTTTTACAGAAAAATGGTACAAAAATGCACGATTAAATTGAGAAATACCCTGAATATTCGCACATTTTTAAACAGAGAAATGGTACAAAAATGCACGATTAAATTGAGAAATACCCTGAATATTCTCCCTTTTTTTACAGAGGAATGGTACAAAAATGCACGATTAAATTGAGAAATACCCTGAATATTCGCACATTTTTAAACATAAAAATGGTACAAAAATGCACGATTAAATTGAGAAATACCCTGAATATTCTCGCTTTTTTTACAGAAAAATGGTACAAAAATGCACGATTAAATTGAGAAATACCCTGAATATTCGCACATTTTTAAACATAAAAATGGTACAAAAATGCACGATTAAATTGAGAAATACCCTGAATATTCTCGCTTTTTTTACAGAAAAATGGTACAAAAATGCACGATTAAATTGAGAAATACCCTGAATATTCGCACATTTTTAAACATAAAAATGGTACAAAAATGCACGATTAAATTGAGAAATACCCTGAATATTCGCACATTTTTAAACATAAAAATGGTACAAAAATGCACGATTAAATTGAGAAATACCCTGAATATTCGCACATTTTTAAACATAAAAATGGTACAAAAATGCACGATTAAATTGAGAAATACCCTGAATATTCGCACATTTTTAAACATAAAAATGGTACAAAAATGCACGATTAAATTGAGAAATACCCTGAATATTCGCACATTTTTAAACAGAGAAATGGTACAAAAATGCACGATTAAATTGAGAAATACCCTGAATATTCTCGCTTTTTTTACAGAAAAATGGTACAAAAATGCACGATTAAATTGAGAAATACCCTGAATATTCGCACATTTTTAAACATAAAAATGGTACAAAAATGCACGATTAAATTGAGAAATACCCTGAATATTCGCACATTTTTAAACATAAAAATTGTACAAAAATGCACGATTAAATTGAGAAATACCCTGAATATTCTCGCTTTTTTTACAGAAAAATGGTATAAAAATGCACGATTAAATTGAGAAATACCCTGAATATTCGCACATTTCTAAACATAAAAATGGTACAAAAATGCACGATTAAATTGAGAAATACCCTGAATATTCTCGCTTTTTTTACAGAAAAATGGTAAAAAAATGCACGATTAAATTGAGAAATACCCTGAATATTCGCACATTTTTAAACATAAAAATTGTACAAAAATGCACGATTAAATTGAGAAATACCCTGAATATTCGCACATTTCTAAACATAAAAATGGTACAAAAATGCACGATTAAATTGAGAAATACCCTGAATATTCTCGCTTTTTTTACAGAAAAATGGTACAAAAATGCACGATTAAATTGAGAAATACCCTGAATATTCGCACATTTTTAAACATAAAAATGGTACAAAAATGCACGATTAAATTGAGAAATACCCTGAATATTCGCACATTTTTAAACAGAGAAATGGTACAAAAATGCACGATTAAATTGAGAAATACCCTGAATATTCGCACATTTTTAAACAGAGAAATGGTACAAAAATGCACGATTAAATTGAGAAATACCCTGAATATTCGCACATTTCTAAACATAAAAATGGTACAAAAATGCACGATTAAATTGAGAAATACCCTGAATATTCTCGCTTTTTTTACAGAAAAATGGTACAAAAATGCACGATTAAATTGAGAAATACCCTGAATATTCTCGCTTTTTTTACAGAAAAATGGTACAAAAATGCACGATTAAATTGAGAAATACCCTGAATATTCTCGCTTTTTTTACAGAAAAATGGTACAAAAATGCACGATTAAATTGAGAAATACCCTGAATATTCGCACATTTTTAAACATAAAAATGGTACAAAAATGCACGATTAAATTGAGAAATACCCTGAATATTCTCGCTTTTTTTACAGAAAAATGGTAAAAAAATGCACGATTAAATTGAGAAATACCCTGAATATTCTCGCTTTTTTTACAGAGAAATGGTATAAAAATGCACGATTAAATTGAGAAATACCCTGAATATTCGCACATTTCTAAACATAAAAATGGTACAAAAATGCACGATTAAATTGAGAAATACCCTGAATATTCTCGCTTTTTTTACAGAAAAATGGTAAAAAAATGCACGATTAAATTGAGAAATACCCTGAATATTCGCACATTTTTAAACATAAAAATGGTACAAAAATGCACGATTAAATTGAGAAATACCCTGAATATTCTCGCTTTTTTTACAGAAAAATGGTACAAAAATGCACGATTAAATTGAGAAATACCCTGAATATTCGCACATTTCTAAACATAAAAATGGTACAAAAATGCACGATTAAATTGAGAAATACCCTGAATATTCTCGCTTTTTTTACAGAAAAATGGTACAAAAATGCACGATTAAATTGAGAAATACCCTGAATATTCTCGCTTTTTTTACAGAGAAATGGTATAAAAATGCACGATTAAATTGAGAAATACCCTGAATATTCGCACATTTCTAAACATAAAAATGGTACAAAAATGCACGATTAAATTGAGAAATACCCTGAATATTCTCGCTTTTTTTACAGAAAAATGGTAAAAAAATGCACGATTAAATTGAGAAATACCCTGAATATTCGCACATTTTTAAACATAAAAATGGTACAAAAATGCACGATTAAATTGAGAAATACCCTGAATATTCGCACATTTTTAAACAGAGAAATGGTACAAAAATGCACGATTAAATTGAGAAATACCCTGAATATTCGCACATTTTTAAACAGAGAAATGGTACAAAAATGCACGATTAAATTGAGAAATACCCTGAATATTCGCACATTTTTAAACAGAGAAATGGTACAAAAATGCACGATTAAATTGAGAAATACCCTGAATATTCTCCCTTTTTTTACAGAGGAATGGTATAAAAATGCACGATTAAATTGAGAAATACCCTGAATATTCGCACATTTTTAAACATAAAAATGGTACAAAAATGCACGATTAAATTGAGAAATACCCTGAATATTCTCGCTTTTTTTACATAAAAATGGTACAAAAATGCACGATTAAATTGAGAAATACCCTGAATATTCGCACATTTTTAAACATAAAAATGGTACAAAAATGCACGATTAAATTGAGAAATACCCTGAATATTCGCACATTTTTAAACATAAAAATGGTACAAAAATGCACGATTAAATTGAGAAATACCCTGAATATTCTCGCTTTTTTTACATAAAAATGGTACAAAAATGCACGATTAAATTGAGAAATACCCTGAATATTCGCACATTTTTAAACATAAAAATGGTACAAAAATGCACGATTAAATTGAGAAATACCCTGAATATTCGCACATTTTTAAACAGAGAAATGGTACAAAAATGCACGATTAAATTGAGAAATACCCTGAATATTCGCACATTTTTAAACAGAGAAATGGTACAAAAATGCACGATTAAATTGAGAAATACCCTGAATATTCTCCCTTTTTTTACAGAGGAATGGTACAAAAATGCACGATTAAATTGAGAAATACCCTGAATATTCGCACATTTTTAAACATAAAAATGGTACAAAAATGCACGATTAAATTGAGAAATACCCTGAATATTCTCGCTTTTTTTACATAAAAATGGTACAAAAATGCACGATTAAATTGAGAAATACCCTGAATATTCGCACATTTTTAAACAGAGAAATGGTACAAAAATGCACGATTAAATTGAGAAATACCCTGAATATTCTCGCTTTTTTTACATAAAAATGGTACAAAAATGCACGATTAAATTGAGAAATACCCTGAATATTCGCACATTTTTAAACAGAGAAATGGTACAAAAATGCACGATTAAATTGAGAAATACCCTGAATATTCTCGCTTTTTTTACATAAAAATGGTACAAAAATGCACGATTAAATTGAGAAATACCCTGAATATTCGCACATTTTTAAACAGAGAAATGGTACAAAAATGCACGATTAAATTGAGAAATACCCTGAATATTCGCACATTTTTAAACAGAGAAATGGTACAAAAATGCACGATTAAATTGAGAAATACCCTGAATATTCTCCCTTTTTTTACAGAGGAATGGTATAAAAATGCACGATTAAATTGAGAAATACCCTGAATATTCGCACATTTTTAAACATAAAAATGGTACAAAAATGCACGATTAAATTGAGAAATACCCTGAATATTCGCACATTTTTAAACATAAAAATGGTACAAAAATGCACGATTAAATTGAGAAATACCCTGAATATTCGCACATTTTTAAACAGAGAAATGGTACAAAAATGCACGATTAAATTGAGAAATACCCTGAATATTCGCACATTTTTAAACAGAGAAATGGTACAAAAATGCACGATTAAATTGAGAAATACCCTGAATATTCTCCCTTTTTTTACAGAGGAATGGTACAAAAATGCACGATTAAATTGAGAAATACCCTGAATATTCGCACATTTTTAAACATAAAAATGGTACAAAAATGCACGATTAAATTGAGAAATACCCTGAATATTCTCGCTTTTTTTACATAAAAATGGTACAAAAATGCACGATTAAATTGAGAAATACCCTGAATATTCGCACATTTTTAAACAGAGAAATGGTACAAAAATGCACGATTAAATTGAGAAATACCCTGAATATTCTCGCTTTTTTTACATAAAAATGGTACAAAAATGCACGATTAAATTGAGAAATACCCTGAATATTCGCACATTTTTAAACAGAGAAATGGTACAAAAATGCACGATTAAATTGAGAAATACCCTGAATATTCTCGCTTTTTTTACATAAAAATGGTACAAAAATGCACGATTAAATTGAGAAATACCCTGAATATTCGCACATTTTTAAACAGAGAAATGGTACAAAAATGCACGATTAAATTGAGAAATACCCTGAATATTCGCACATTTTTAAACAGAGAAATGGTACAAAAATGCACGATTAAATTGAGAAATACCCTGAATATTCTCCCTTTTTTTACAGAGGAATGGTATAAAAATGCACGATTAAATTGAGAAATACCCTGAATATTCGCACATTTTTAAACATAAAAATGGTACAAAAATGCACGATTAAATTGAGAAATACCCTGAATATTCGCACATTTTTAAACATAAAAATGGTACAAAAATGCACGATTAAATTGAGAAATACCCTGAATATTCTCGCTTTTTTTACATAAAAATGGTACAAAAATGCACGATTAAATTGAGAAATACCCTGAATATTCGCACATTTTTAAACATAAAAATGGTACAAAAATGCACGATTAAATTGAGAAATACCCTGAATATTCGCACATTTTTAAACATAAAAATGGTACAAAAATGCACGATTAAATTGAGAATTACCCTGAATATTCGCACATTTTTAAACATAAAAATGGTATAAAAATGCACGATTAAATTGAGAAATACCCTGAATATTCGCACATTTTTAAACAGAGAAATGGTACAAAAATGCACGATTAAATTGAGAAATACCCTGAATATTCGCACATTTTTAAACAGAGAAATGGTACAAAAATGCACGATTAAATTGAGAAATACCCTGAATATTCTCCCTTTTTTTACAGAGGAATGGTACAAAAATGCACGATTAAATTGAGAAATACCCTGAATATTCGCACATTTTTAAACATAAAAATGGTACAAAAATGCACGATTAAATTGAGAAATACCCTGAATATTCTCGCTTTTTTTACAGAGGAATGGTACAAAAATGCACGATTAAATTGAGAAATACCCTGAATATTCTCCCTTTTTTTACAGAGGAATGGTACAAAAATGCACGATTAAATTGAGAAATACCCTGAATATTCGCACATTTTTAAACATAAAAATGGTACAAAAATGCACGATTAAATTGAGAAATACCCTGAATATTCTCGCTTTTTTTACAGAGGAATGGTACAAAAATGCACGATTAAATTGAGAAATACCCTGAATATTCTCCCTTTTTTTACAGAGGAATGGTACAAAAATGCACGATTAAATTGAGAAATACCCTGAATATTCGCACATTTTTAAACATAAAAATGGTACAAAAATGCACGATTAAATTGAGAAATACCCTGAATATTCTCGCTTTTTTTACAGAGGAATGGTACAAAAATGCACGATTAAATTGAGAAATACCCTGAATATTCTCCCTTTTTTTACAGAGGAATGGTACAAAAATGCACGATTAAATTGAGAAATACCCTGAATATTCGCACATTTTTAAACATAAAAATGGTACAAAAATGCACGATTAAATTGAGAAATACCCTGAATATTCTCGCTTTTTTTACATAAAAATGGTACAAAAATGCACGATTAAATTGAGAAATACCCTGAATATTCGCACATTTTTAAACAGAGAAATGGTACAAAAATGCACGATTAAATTGAGAAATACCCTGAATATTCTCGCTTTTTTTACATAAAAATGGTACAAAAATGCACGATTAAATTGAGAAATACCCTGAATATTCGCACATTTTTAAACAGAGAAATGGTACAAAAATGCACGATTAAATTGAGAAATACCCTGAATATTCTCGCTTTTTTTACATAAAAATGGTACAAAAATGCACGATTAAATTGAGAAATACCCTGAATATTCGCACATTTTTAAACAGAGAAATGGTACAAAAATGCACGATTAAATTGAGAAATACCCTGAATATTCGCACATTTTTAAACAGAGAAATGGTACAAAAATGCACGATTAAATTGAGAAATACCCTGAATATTCTCCCTTTTTTTACAGAGGAATGGTATAAAAATGCACGATTAAATTGAGAAATACCCTGAATATTCGCACATTTTTAAACATAAAAATGGTACAAAAATGCACGATTAAATTGAGAAATACCCTGAATATTCGCACATTTTTAAACATAAAAATGGTACAAAAATGCACGATTAAATTGAGAAATACCCTGAATATTCTCGCTTTTTTTACATAAAAATGGTACAAAAATGCACGATTAAATTGAGAAATACCCTGAATATTCGCACATTTTTAAACATAAAAATGGTACAAAAATGCACGATTAAATTGAGAAATACCCTGAATATTCGCACATTTTTAAACATAAAAATGGTACAAAAATGCACGATTAAATTGAGAATTACCCTGAATATTCGCACATTTTTAAACATAAAAATGGTATAAAAATGCACGATTAAATTGAGAAATACCCTGAATATTCGCACATTTTTAAACAGAGAAATGGTACAAAAATGCACGATTAAATTGAGAAATACCCTGAATATTCGCACATTTTTAAACAGAGAAATGGTACAAAAATGCACGATTAAATTGAGAAATACCCTGAATATTCTCCCTTTTTTTACAGAGGAATGGTACAAAAATGCACGATTAAATTGAGAAATACCCTGAATATTCGCACATTTTTAAACATAAAAATGGTACAAAAATGCACGATTAAATTGAGAAATACCCTGAATATTCTCGCTTTTTTTACAGAGGAATGGTACAAAAATGCACGATTAAATTGAGAAATACCCTGAATATTCTCCCTTTTTTTACAGAGGAATGGTACAAAAATGCACGATTAAATTGAGAAATACCCTGAATATTCGCACATTTTTAAACATAAAAATGGTACAAAAATGCACGATTAAATTGAGAAATACCCTGAATATTCTCGCTTTTTTTACAGAGGAATGGTACAAAAATGCACGATTAAATTGAGAAATACCCTGAATATTCTCCCTTTTTTTACAGAGGAATGGTACAAAAATGCACGATTAAATTGAGAAATACCCTGAATATTCGCACATTTTTAAACATAAAAATGGTACAAAAATGCACGATTAAATTGAGAAATACCCTGAATATTCTCGCTTTTTTTACAGAGGAATGGTACAAAAATGCACGATTAAATTGAGAAATACCCTGAATATTCTCCCTTTTTTTACAGAGGAATGGTACAAAAATGCACGATTAAATTGAGAAATACCCTGAATATTCGCACATTTTTAAACATAAAAATGGTACAAAAATGCACGATTAAATTGAGAAATACCCTGAATATTCTCGCTTTTTTTACATAAAAATGGTACAAAAATGCACGATTAAATTGAGAAATACCCTGAATATTCGCACATTTTTAAACAGAGAAATGGTACAAAAATGCACGATTAAATTGAGAAATACCCTGAATATTCTCGCTTTTTTTACATAAAAATGGTACAAAAATGCACGATTAAATTGAGAAATACCCTGAATATTCGCACATTTTTAAACATAAAAATGGTACAAAAATGCACGATTAAATTGAGAAATACCCTGAATATTCTCGCTTTTTTTACAGAGGAATGGTACAAAAATGCACGATTAAATTGAGAAATACCCTGAATATTCTCCCTTTTTTTACAGAGGAATGGTACAAAAATGCACGATTAAATTGAGAAATACCCTGAATATTCGCACATTTTTAAACATAAAAATGGTACAAAAATGCACGATTAAATTGAGAAATACCCTGAATATTCTCGCTTTTTTTACATAAAAATGGTACAAAAATGCACGATTAAATTGAGAAATACCCTGAATATTCGCACATTTTTAAACAGAGAAATGGTACAAAAATGCACGATTAAATTGAGAAATACCCTGAATATTCTCGCTTTTTTTACATAAAAATGGTACAAAAATGCACGATTAAATTGAGAAATACCCTGAATATTCGCACATTTTTAAACATAAAAATGGTACAAAAATGCACGATTAAATTGAGAAATACCCTGAATATTCTCGCTTTTTTTACAGAGGAATGGTACAAAAATGCACGATTAAATTGAGAAATACCCTGAATATTCTCCCTTTTTTTACAGAGGAATGGTACAAAAATGCACGATTAAATTGAGAAATACCCTGAATATTCGCACATTTTTAAACATAAAAATGGTACAAAAATGCACGATTAAATTGAGAAATACCCTGAATATTCTCGCTTTTTTTACAGAGGAATGGTACAAAAATGCACGATTAAATTGAGAAATACCCTGAATATTCTCCCTTTTTTTACAGAGGAATGGTACAAAAATGCACGATTAAATTGAGAAATACCCTGAATATTCGCACATTTTTAAACATAAAAATGGTACAAAAATGCACGATTAAATTGAGAAATACCCTGAATATTCTCGCTTTTTTTACATAAAAATGGTACAAAAATGCACGATTAAATTGAGAAATACCCTGAATATTCGCACATTTTTAAACAGAGAAATGGTACAAAAATGCACGATTAAATTGAGAAATACCCTGAATATTCTCGCTTTTTTTACATAAAAATGGTACAAAAATGCACGATTAAATTGAGAAATACCCTGAATATTCGCACATTTTTAAACAGAGAAATGGTACAAAAATGCACGATTAAATTGAGAAATACCCTGAATATTCTCGCTTTTTTTACATAAAAATGGTACAAAAATGCACGATTAAATTGAGAAATACCCTGAATATTCGCACATTTTTAAACAGAGAAATGGTACAAAAATGCACGATTAAATTGAGAAATACCCTGAATATTCGCACATTTTTAAACAGAGAAATGGTACAAAAATGCACGATTAAATTGAGAAATACCCTGAATATTCTCCCTTTTTTTACAGAGGAATGGTATAAAAATGCACGATTAAATTGAGAAATACCCTGAATATTCGCACATTTTTAAACATAAAAATGGTACAAAAATGCACGATTAAATTGAGAAATACCCTGAATATTCGCACATTTTTAAACATAAAAATGGTACAAAAATGCACGATTAAATTGAGAAATACCCTGAATATTCTCGCTTTTTTTACATAAAAATGGTACAAAAATGCACGATTAAATTGAGAAATACCCTGAATATTCGCACATTTTTAAACATAAAAATGGTACAAAAATGCACGATTAAATTGAGAAATACCCTGAATATTCGCACATTTTTAAACATAAAAATGGTACAAAAATGCACGATTAAATTGAGAATTACCCTGAATATTCGCACATTTTTAAACATAAAAATGGTATAAAAATGCACGATTAAATTGAGAAATACCCTGAATATTCGCACATTTTTAAACAGAGAAATGGTACAAAAATGCACGATTAAATTGAGAAATACCCTGAATATTCGCACATTTTTAAACAGAGAAATGGTACAAAAATGCACGATTAAATTGAGAAATACCCTGAATATTCTCCCTTTTTTTACAGAGGAATGGTACAAAAATGCACGATTAAATTGAGAAATACCCTGAATATTCGCACATTTTTAAACATAAAAATGGTACAAAAATGCACGATTAAATTGAGAAATACCCTGAATATTCTCGCTTTTTTTACATAAAAATGGTACAAAAATGCACGATTAAATTGAGAAATACCCTGAATATTCTCCCTTTTTTTACAGAGGAATGGTATAAAAATGCACGATTAAATTGAGAAATACCCTGAATATTCGCACATTTTTAAACATAAAAATGGTACAAAAATGCACGATTAAATTGAGAAATACCCTGAATATTCGCACATTTTTAAACATAAAAATGGTACAAAAATGCACGATTAAATTGAGAAATACCCTGAATATTCGCACATTTTTAAACAGAGAAATGGTACAAAAATGCACGATTAAATTGAGAAATACCCTGAATATTCTCGCTTTTTTTACAGAAAAATGGTACAAAAATGCACGATTAAATTGAGAAATACCCTGAATATTCTCCCTTTTTTTACAGAGGAATGGTACAAAAATGCACGATTAAATTGAGAAATACCCTGAATATTCGCACATTTTTAAACATAAAAATGGTACAAAAATGCACGATTAAATTGAGAAATACCCTGAATATTCTCGCTTTTTTTACATAAAAATGGTACAAAAATGCACGATTAAATTGAGAAATACCCTGAATATTCGCACATTTTTAAACATAAAAATGGTACAAAAATGCACGATTAAATTGAGAAATACCCTGAATATTCGCACATTTTTAAACAGAGAAATGGTACAAAAATGCACGATTAAATTGAGAAATACCCTGAATATTCGCACATTTTTAAACAGAGAAATGGTACAAAAATGCACGATTAAATTGAGAAATACCCTGAATATTCTCCCTTTTTTTACAGAGGAATGGTATAAAAATGCACGATTAAATTGAGAAATACCCTGAATATTCGCACATTTTTAAACATAAAAATGGTACAAAAATGCACGATTAAATTGAGAAATACCCTGAATATTCTCGCTTTTTTAAACAGAGAAATGGTACAAAAATGCACGATTGAATTGAGAAATACCCTGAATATTCTCCCTTTTTTTACAGAGGAATGGTATAAAAATGCACGATTAAATTGAGAAATACCCTGAATATTCGCACATTTTTAAACATAAAAATGGTACAAAAATGCACGATTAAATTGAGAAATACCCTGAATATTCGCACATTTTTAAACAGAGAAATGGTACAAAAATGCACGATTAAATTGAGAAATACCCTGAATATTCTCCCTTTTTTTACAGAGGAATGGTATAAAAATGCACGATTAAATTGAGAAATACCCTGAATATTCGCACATTTTTAAACATAAAAATGGTACAAAAATGCACGATTAAATTGAGAAATACCCTGAATATTCGCACATTTTTAAACAGAGAAATGGTACAAAAATGCACGATTAAATTGAGAAATACCCTGAATATTCTCCCTTTTTTTACAGAGGAATGGTATAAAAATGCACGATTAAATTGAGAAATACCCTGAATATTCGCACATTTTTAAATATAAAAATGGTACAAAAATGCACGATTAAATTGAGAAATACCCTGAATATTCTCGCTTTTTTTACATAAAAATGGTACAAAAATGCACGATTAAATTGAGAAATACCCTGAATATTCGCACATTTTTAAACATAAAAATGGTACAAAAATGCACGATTAAATTGAGAATTACCCTGAATATTCGCACATTTTCAAACATAAAAATGGTATAAAAATGCACGATTAAATTGAGAAATACCCTGAATATTCGCACATTTTTAAACAGAGAAATGGTACAAAAATGCACGATTAAATTGAGAAATACCCTGAATATTCGCACATTTTTAAACAGAGAAATGGTACAAAAATGCACGATTAAATTGAGAAATACCCTGAATATTCTCCCTTTTTTTACAGAGGAATGGTACAAAAATGCACGATTAAATTGAGAAATACCCTGAATATTCGCACATTTTTAAACATAAAAATGGTACAAAAATGCACGATTAAATTGAGAAATACCCTGAATATTCTCGCTTTTTTTACATAAAAATGGTACAAAAATGCACGATTAAATTGAGAAATACCCTGAATATTCGCACATTTTTAAACATAAAAATGGTACAAAAATGCACGATTAAATTGAGAAATACCCTGAATATTCGCACATTTTTAAACATAAAAATGGTACAAAAATGCACGATTAAATTGAGAAATACCCTGAATATTCGCACATTTTTAAACATAAAAATGGTACAAAAATGCACGATTAAATTGAGAATTACCCTGAATATTCGCACATTTTCAAACATAAAAATGGTATAAAAATGCACGATTAAATTGAGAAATACCCTGAATATTCGCACATTTTTAAACAGAGAAATGGTACAAAAATGCACGATTAAATTGAGAAATACCCTGAATATTCGCACATTTTTAAACAGAGAAATGGTACAAAAATGCACGATTAAATTGAGAAATACCCTGAATATTCTCCCTTTTTTTACAGAGGAATGGTACAAAAATGCACGATTAAATTGAGAAATACCCTGAATATTCGCACATTTTTAAACATAAAAATGGTACAAAAATGCACGATTAAATTGAGAAATACCCTGAATATTCTCGCTTTTTTTACATAAAAATGGTACAAAAATGCACGATTAAATTGAGAAATACCCTGAATATTCTCCCTTTTTTTACAGAGGAATGGTATAAAAATGCACGATTAAATTGAGAAATACCCTGAATATTCGCACATTTTTAAACATAAAAATGGTACAAAAATGCACGATTAAATTGAGAAATACCCTGAATATTCGCACATTTTTAAACATAAAAATGGTACAAAAATGCACGATTAAATTGAGAAATACCCTGAATATTCGCACATTTTTAAACATAAAAATGGTACAAAAATGCACGATTAAATTGAGAAATACCCTGAATATTCGCACATTTTTAAACAGAGAAATGGTACAAAAATGCACGATTAAATTGAGAAATACCCTGAATATTCTCGCTTTTTTTACAGAAAAATGGTACAAAAATGCACGATTAAATTGAGAAATACCCTGAATATTCTCCCTTTTTTTACAGAGGAATGGTACAAAAATGCACGATTAAATTGAGAAATACCCTGAATATTCTCGATTTTTTTACATAAAAATGGTACAAAAATGCACGATTAAATTGAGAAATACCCTGAATATTCTCCCTTTTTTTACAGAGGAATGGTATAAAAATGCACGATTAAATTGAGAAATACCCTGAATATTCGCACATTTTTAAACATAAAAATGGTACAAAAATGCACGATTAAATTGAGAAATACCCTGAATATTCGCACATTTTTAAACATAAAAATGGTACAAAAATGCACGATTAAATTGAGAAATACCCTGAATATTCGCACATTTTTAAACAGAGAAATGGTACAAAAATGCACGATTAAATTGAGAAATACCCTGAATATTCGCACATTTTTAAACATAAAAATGGTACAAAAATGCACGATTAAATTGAGAAATACCCTGAATATTCTCGCTTTTTTTACATAAAAATGGTACAAAAATGCACGATTAAATTGAGAAATACCCTGAATATTCGCACATTTTTAAACAGAGGAATGGTACAAAAATGCACGATTAAATTGAGAAATACCCTGAATATTCGCACATTTTTAAACATAAAAATGGTACAAAAATGCACGATTAAATTGAGAAATACCCTGAATATTCTCGCTTTTTTTACATAAAAATGGTACAAAAATGCACGATTAAATTGAGAAATACCCTGAATATTCGCACATTTTTAAACATAAAAATGGTACAAAAATGCACGATTAAATTGAGAAATACCCTGAATATTCGCACATTTTTAAACATAAAAATGGTACAAAAATGCACGATTAAATTGAGAAATACCCTGAATATTCGCACATTTTTAAACAGAGGAATGGTACAAAAATGCACGATTAAATTGAGAAATACCCTGAATATTCGCACATTTTTAAACATAAAAATGGTACAAAAATGCACGATTAAATTGAGAAATACCCTGAATATTCTCGCTTTTTTTACATAAAAATGGTACAAAAATGCACGATTAAATTGAGAAATACCCTGAATATTCGCACATTTTTAAACATAAAAATGGTACAAAAATGCACGATTAAATTGAGAAATACCCTGAATATTCGCACATTTTTAAACATAAAAATGGTACAAAAATGCACGATTAAATTGAGAATTACCCTGAATATTCGCACATTTTTAAACATAAAAATGGTACAAAAATGCACGATTAAATTGAGAAATACCCTGAATATTCGCACATTTTTAAACAGAGAAATGGTACAAAAATGCACGATTAAATTGAGAAATACCCTGAATATTCGCACATTTTTAAACAGAGAAATGGTACAAAAATGCACGATTAAATTGAGAAATACCCTGAATATTCTCCCTTTTTTTACAGAGGAATGGTACAAAAATGCACGATTAAATTGAGAAATACCCTGAATATTCTCGCTTTTTTTACATAAAAATGGTACAAAAATGCACGATTAAATTGAGAAATACCCTGAATATTCTCCCTTTTTTTACAGAGGAATGGTACAAAAATGCACGATTAAATTGAGAAATACCCTGAATATTCTCCCTTTTTTTACATAAAAATGGTACAAAAATGCACGATTAAATTGAGAAATACCCTGAATATTCTCGCTTTTTTTACATAAAAATGGTACAAAAATGCACGATTAAATTGAGAAATACCCTGAATATTCGCACATTTTTAAACATAAAAATGGTACAAAAATGCACGATTAAATTGAGAAATACCCTGAATATTCGCACATTTTTAAACATAAAAATGGTACAAAAATGCACGATTAAATTGAGAAATACCCTGAATATTCGCACATTTTTAAACAGAGAAATGGTACAAAAATGCACGATTAAATTGAGAAATACCCTGAATATTCGCACATTTTTAAACAGAGAAATGGTACAAAAATGCACGATTAAATTGAGAAATACCCTGAATATTCTCGCTTTTTTTACATAAAAATGGTACAAAAATGCACGATTAAATTGAGAAATACCCTGAATATTCGCACATTTTTAAACATAAAAATGGTACAAAAATGCACGATTAAATTGAGAAATACCCTGAATATTCGCACATTTTTAAACAGAGAAATGGTACAAAAATGCACGATTAAATTGAGAAATACCCTGAATATTCGCACATTTTTAAACATAAAAATGGTACAAAAATGCACGATTAAATTGAGAAATACCCTGAATATTCGCACATTTTTAAACAGAGAAATGGTACAAAAATGCACGATTAAATTGAGAAATACCCTGAATATTCTCCCTTTTTTTACAGAGGAATGGTACAAAAATGCACGATTAAATTGAGAAATACCCTGAATATTCGCACATTTTTAAACATAAAAATGGTACAAAAATGCACGATTAAATTGAGAAATACCCTGAATATTCTCGCTTTTTTTACATAAAAATGGTACAAAAATGCACGATTAAATTGAGAAATACCCTGAATATTCGCACATTTTTAAACATAAAAATGGTACAAAAATGCACGATTAAATTGAGAAATACCCTGAATATTCGCACATTTTTAAACATAAAAATGGTACAAAAATGCACGATTAAATTGAGAAATACCCTGAATATTCGCACATTTTTAAACATAAAAATGGTACAAAAATGCACGATTAAATTGAGAAATACCCTGAATATTCGCACATTTTTAAACATAAAAATGGTACAAAAATGCACGATTAAATTGAGAAATACCCTGAATATTCGCACATTTTTAAACAGAGAAATGGTACAAAAATGCACGATTAAATTGAGAAATACCCTGAATATTCGCACATTTTTAAACATAAAAATGGTACAAAAATGCACGATTAAATTGAGAAATACCCTGAATATTCGCACATTTTTAAACATAAAAATGGTACAAAAATGCACGATTAAATTGAGAAATACCCTGAATATTCGCACATTTTTAAACAGAGAAATGGTACAAAAATGCACGATTAAATTGAGAAATACCCTGAATATTCTCGCTTTTTTTACAGAAAAATGGTACAAAAATGCACGATTAAATTGAGAAATACCCTGAATATTCGCACATTTTTAAACATAAAAATGGTACAAAAATGCACGATTAAATTGAGAAATACCCTGAATATTCGCACATTTTTAAACAGAGAAATGGTACAAAAATGCACGATTAAATTGAGAAATACCCTGAATATTCGCACATTTTTAAACATAAAAATGGTACAAAAATGCACGATTAAATTGAGAAATACCCTGAATATTCGCACATTTTTAAACATAAAAATGGTACAAAAATGCACGATTAAATTGAGAAATACCCTGAATATTCTCGCTTTTTTTACAGAAAAATGGTACAAAAATGCACGATTAAATTGAGAAATACCCTGAATATTCGCACATTTTTAAACATAAAAATGGTACAAAAATGCACGATTAAATTGAGAAATACCCTGAATATTCGCACATTTTTAAACATAAAAATTGTACAAAAATGCACGATTAAATTGAGAAATACCCTGAATATTCGCACATTTTTAAACATAAAAATGGTACAAAAATGCACGATTAAATTGAGAAATACCCTGAATATTCGCACATTTTTAAACATAAAAATGGTACAAAAATGCACGATTAAATTGAGAAATACCCTGAATATTCGCACATTTTTAAACATAAAAATGGTACAAAAATGCACGATTAAATTGAGAAATACCCTGAATATTCTCGCTTTTTTTACAGAAAAATGGTACAAAAATGCACGATTAAATTGAGAAATACCCTGAATATTCGCACATTTTTAAACATAAAAATGGTACAAAAATGCACGATTAAATTGAGAAATACCCTGAATATTCGCACATTTTTAAACATAAAAATGGTACAAAAATGCACGATTAAATTGAGAAATACCCTGAATATTCGCACATTTTTAAACATAAAAATGGTACAAAAATGCACGATTAAATTGAGAAATACCCTGAATATTCGCACATTTTTAAACATAAAAATGGTACAAAAATGCACGATTAAATTGAGAAATACCCTGAATATTCGCACATTTTTAAACATAAAAATGGTACAAAAATGCACGATTAAATTGAGAAATACCCTGAATATTCTCGCTTTTTTTACAGAAAAATGGTACAAAAATGCACGATTAAATTGAGAAATACCCTGAATATTCGCACATTTTTAAACATAAAAATGGTACAAAAATGCACGATTAAATTGAGAAATACCCTGAATATTCGCACATTTTTAAACAGAGAAATGGTACAAAAATGCACGATTAAATTGAGAAATACCCTGAATATTCGCACATTTTTAAACATAAAAATGGTACAAAAATGCACGATTAAATTGAGAAATACCCTGAATATTCGCACATTTTTAAACATAAAAATGGTACAAAAATGCACGATTAAATTGAGAAATACCCTGAATATTCTCGCTTTTTTTACAGAAAAATGGTACAAAAATGCACGATTAAATTGAGAAATACCCTGAATATTCGCACATTTTTAAACATAAAAATGGTACAAAAATGCACGATTAAATTGAGAAATACCCTGAATATTCGCACATTTTTAAACATAAAAATTGTACAAAAATGCACGATTAAATTGAGAAATACCCTGAATATTCTCCCTTTTTTTACAGAGAAATGGTATAAAAATGCACGATTAAATTGAGAAATACCCTGAATATTCGCACATTTCTAAACATAAAAATGGTACAAAAATGCACGATTAAATTGAGAAATACCCTGAATATTCTCGCTTTTTTTACAGAAAAATGGTAAAAAAATGCACGATTAAATTGAGAAATACCCTGAATATTCGCACATTTTTAAACATAAAAATGGTACAAAAATGCACGATTAAATTGAGAAATACCCTGAATATTCTCGCTTTTTTTACAGAAAAATGGTACAAAAATGCACGATTAAATTGAGAAATACCCTGAATATTCGCACATTTTTAAACATAAAAATTGTACAAAAATGCACGATTAAATTGAGAAATACCCTGAATATTCTCCCTTTTTTTACAGAGAAATGGTATAAAAATGCACGATTAAATTGAGAAATACCCTGAATATTCTCGCTTTTTTTGCATACTGTGATCTATTACTGAAAAGGCACATGGAAAACTGATTTAATTGATTTTATGACCAACAGGAACGATATAAAAGACAACATGTCTGCTGTCTCCAAACTCTTTCCAAAGTGACGATGGTTGAAAAGGCATTTTGTACACGAACTGAATATCCTTTTGGTATTTTCTTGTGCATACTGTGATCTATTACTGAAAAGGCACATGGAAAACTGATTTAATTGATTTTATGACCAACAGGAACGAGATAAAAGACAACATGTCTGCTGTCTCCAAACTCTTTCCAAAGTGACGATGGTTGAAAAGGCATTTTGTACACGAACTGAATATCCTATTGGTGTTTTCTTGTGCATACTGTCGTGACGCATGACCGCCACGATTAATCGGACACTTCAAGTTTACCGGAATGTTGCGATAATTGCTGTGCCCAACGTACTTTCAAGAGCACCTCAAGCGGAACGAAGTGATGGTGGGATAATTGCTGTACGTAGGAAACCAGTCATTCCAAGGACAAGGACGTCGTATAAAAAGAGAAGCCAGAAGGGCAATTTTATGTCTTGAATTTCCCCCACGGTCTACCGTACCCTTTCGCCACTCCGATTCCCTCTTTGTCCGTCCCCATCGTCAAACCACGTATTCTTTATTCCCGCTTATCTTCCCAGTATCTATTGTTTCCCCTTATTCCCCGTCTTATATTCAAAGGTATCACTTAGGCACGACAGAAGACAATGTCCCAGCCATCAAAATGAAACACAGCAACCTCCACCTACAAATCGAAATGTCACAAAGTTACAACGTAAGCGTAACAGAATCGAAGACCGATTGTAGCATTACAGCAAACACTCCATACACTGGATGTTACAACTGTTACAAAGGAGCATCACAGAATGTCACATGCACATCATGGGAACCCACCCACGCCAAACTCAGTTGCGACAACGACGAATTCGTAGACGTACTAACTTGCGACCGAAAGGAAAAAGTGAACACTATTCACAGGAAGTTTAACACGTCAAAACCAAGAGGAGTATGTACCGTAGTATGCGGTAAAAAGAACAACTCCTACAAAATTGAAGGACAACTAATGTACGTTTCCCACAACACACTAGTAGAATACCTACACGATGTCTTGAGCTCCGAAAAAGGAATTACAGATATCCACCCATGGGCACTACCAGACATCTCCAGCATATGGGATACCATATCAAAAGGAGCAGTTGCAATCATATCAAGCATCCTAATCATGATGATTTCCATCGTAGCCTGCTACATGTGTTGCATCCCAGCAATAATAAAAATCCTCTCCGGTGGGAGAATGTAACAAAGACACGTCGAAACACACCGACCGATCTCAATCGCAACGATCTCATCAGATAACCCCTTTTACAAACACCAAATTTTTTTTTAAACCGAAACCGTACCTTTTCCGCGAATATGACCGTAACTACATACCACAGCACACAGTAAAACCGAACTTATTACAGCAAAACTACCGAAACAACCGAAACAACCGAAACAACCATGTCCAAGAGACCACTCAGCCTAGCCGAAGAAGTAAACGAAGAGGCAAAGAGACAGGCGATCACCTGGCGCCTCAAGACAATCACCGACCAAGCGGCACGAGAAGCCAAAAGACCTCAACGACCGCCTCCGAAATGCAAATTCTGCAAAGAGTACCACCCAACATCGGAATGCACCACCATTCCACAACATGAAAAAGTGGAAGAAGCAAAAAAGGCACGTATATGCCTCACATGCCTCTCCACCGCTAACCACCACCCAGCCCATTGCCACGGACTAAAGCGCACACAGCAACTGTGTGCAAAACGAGAATGTGGTCGCCAATACGCTATCCACCACGAGAGCATCTGCCCACTCAAACCTGTGAGCTTCACCACGGAGGAAGGACTTGAGGACAATGCCGAAACCCTATAAACCCCCTGAATAACAATGTTCCTCCCGAAGTTATCATTACCCTTCTTCAAAAAACCAGAACAATAAATGTATCAAAAATACGAATTTATTCATGTTTTACTTCGGAGACATAGCATAGCGTGTTATTGTTCACTGACGACGATTGGCGACTCGCTGCTCCTCGATCTCGATGACGTCCATAGGGTACAGTTGCGAAGGATCGGAGAGATAAACGAGAGGAGAATCCCCCTCGTCTATCTCTATCCCGTGCCGGATGACGAAGTACTCGGCGACAGTCGTCCACTGGCCATTCCTGAGGAAGTACGCCGAGCGACCCCTTAAACAAAACACATACAAAAATCACAAACAATAACAAAACTCACGTCGCCGCCACGAACGTTGGACGGCAGTGGAACCGCCGTGGAGCTCCACCACCCAGGTGACGAAGAGTCACCACCATGGGCGGCATCCTCACCATTCGGGCATTGAGTAGACGTATCGGCACCCGCCGCCAAAAGGGGATCCGCCGATCCAAGTAGAAAAATAAATCCATAACTAACTGAAAAAAGAACTACCAACTAGTCAAAAGAGAAAAGAAAAATTGTTTATGACTAACTAATACACATCAGACCCTTTTATACACAACATTTTGGGCGGAGCCCACGTAAGGTGCGACCGCCCAATGAACCGAAACGACGGCCGAACAATTATTAGCAATTACAACTTCATTATAATTAGTTGTTACAACAATTAAATACCAATACAATCAAGCAACAATGAAGTGTCCAAAAAGGGTCACATGAATAAAAAGAAAATTATGAATACATAAAGAACTAATTACGGCCACAACGCCGCTGGATACCATCAGAGTCTGGTAACAAAGGGAAGGTCACCCGAATATAAGAGACAACACGTATTCGGTCACCATTAATGTGGCGACCGAAACAGAAACAAAAATTACAGAAAGAACAAAACCAGAGAGGTCATCGCCCTCCAAGCCCGACACTTCGTCGGAAACAGCTTCCCCCTGACGAACGAGACAACCAACGGCAACGTCCCCTCCCATCCGCAAGCGGATGTGACAAGGGATATCAGCAACTTCATCAATACAATAATATGGGGTCAAGTGCCTAGAAACGACATATAAGAAACCAACCTCCCACAGAAAAACATACCCTTTTAACATCAGACAAAAAGAGCACGTCTCACAATTCCCGACAACTTCCCAGTCGGGGATATCCACCTGCAAAGCAGGCAACACCAAAACCATCAATAGGACGAAGAACATGTCGAAGTGATAGGAAGAAGTTTCAGATCCCCTTTATACCCGCCGTCCACCAAGCGTGGGCGCCGGAGGATGACGAGCCGTCATATCTGCCCTTCCCTCCTTTATTGTACCCCGTTATTAAATTCTTCACTATCCCCAGCTTTTGTAAACCAACACGACCTCTCAGACACCTTTTTTATCTACACATGGGAAGCAAATGGAATATGCCTTGTATGATGACCCAACAACTCCAAGTATCAGGCCGCCGCCGGGAGTGTCGTGACGCATGACCGCCACGATTAATCGGACACTTCAAGTTTACCGGAATGTTGCGATAATTGCTGTGCCCAACGTACTTTCAAGAGCACCTCAAGCGGAACGAAGTGATGGTGGGATAATTGCTGTACGTAGGAAACCAGTCATTCCAAGGACAAGGACGTCGTATAAAAAGAGAAGCCAGAAGGGCAATTTTATGTCTTGAATTTCCCCCACGGTCTACCGTACCCTTTCGCCACTCCGATTCCCTCTTTGTCCGTCCCCATCGTCAAACCACGTATTCTTTATTCCCGCTTATCTTCCCAGTATCTATTGTTTCCCCTTATTCCCCGTCTTATATTCAATAAACACTAAAACTACCACTGAACCTTCTATTCATATACAATATCAACCACCGATACAACAAGGTCCCAACGTCGGACCCAACATTTGGTGCATCGACTAAACACGTAAGTCAAAAATAACCAACCAACATAACTAACCAATAACCACTAACACCGCCACGTGCATTGCCCAAGAGCCCCCCAGCCCAAGTGCTACCCACGCCCATTTATCGGAAGATTGTGAATACCAATTCACAAATAACAACTAAAAATGAATCACGAAGACGTGAACGAACTTGCCCAGAATTGGGAAAAACAGCATAAACTAATGAAACAATCATTAGACAACACAATAAACAGAACCATCCACGCGCTACCAAAAAAGGAGACCGCGGATGAAAACCAAGTAACCATACAAGATTACATCGCGGAGTACGCAACAGTATTAGCAAATGAAGAAGCTAAACAAATTACGAATTATAAAATATACCGTACTCAAATGAGAGAAAACCTAACGAAATTATACCAAGTCCCCTCGGGAACACTTTTGACCGATTTAGCCCAAACAACCATCGAGGAAATAAACGATGGAAAAGAGGAAATTGAGAAATTAATAACCAAATGCGAAGAAAGACTACAAAGTCGATACCAGTCCGCAGACGAACTTGCGACTAAAGAAGGAGTACTAGGCCTAGGGAACAGAAAGTTCAACCTAAAAGTAGACATCCCGAGACTCAATAGAAAAGATACAGCGGTTGTGACTAACGTGACACAGCCACCACAAAAAAGAAGCGCCTTATCACAGCGCCATATGGAGCTCCCCATCTTCTATGGAGACATAGAAGAGTGGCCAGCTTTCTACATGATTTTCAACGCTATAGTAGCGCAAGACGAAGACACTCCGGATGTTATGAAACATAACATCCTGAGACAACACCTCCGAGACAAACCTTTTGACCTAATCAAACCGTACAAAACAGACGGAACAGAATTTAAAACAGCCTTGGCACGGCTAGTCAAAATGTACGACGCAGATGACAAGCAATATGAACATCTGTGGAATCGATTACAAAAGTTGCAAGGGGGCAGAGAGCACCCCGAAAGTTTGCGAAGCATACACAACGAAATGTTCGCAATCATAAATGGCCTGAAGTCTCACGGAAACATTGAAACCCAAATGATCCAGTCAGTGATCAGATCAAAACTACCAAAAAGAATTTTGAGCGAATGTCTAAAAGAAAACCCAAAAAACACAACAGAACTACTTGACACACTAGATACGGTAGTAACCAGAGAAGAGCTCGTATACAGAGCACACAAAATGTCCGACACAACAGAACGAACGGTAATGACCGTCAAAAACAAAACACACACAAACCAAAACCCAAGGCCATGCAAATACTGCAAAAGAACAAACCACTCGTCACTAGAGTGTAAAACAGTGTCCACAATCAAAGATAGAAAAGAGTTTATTCAAAGAAACAACCTATGTTTCAACTGTCTGGAAGGCAACCACAGAATTGCAGACTGCAGAAGCAGACCGTGCAAACTGTGCCAGACAAAACACAACAGCTCAATTTGTCCGAAACAAGTCTCAAACCAACACAACCAAAAAGGTCAACAAAAATGGAAGACTAACCAAAATAGCCATCAACAAAGATTCCAAAACCCTGGTAATAATACCCAGAACAATTCCAGAACACAACACAATCGGACAAACCAAAATTGGCAACAGAACAAACAGTGGCAGCAACCACAATTGGTACCACAGCAACAATGGATACCAGCCCAACAGTGGCAAGGACAACCCCAGCAACAAGTCCAAACACACGGACAACAATGGAAACAAATCCAGACACAACAAGGACAACAGAAGAAGGTCCAACAAGGACATCAAAATAAACCAAAGGTGAATAACTATGCTGTTTCCACAGCACAAACTTCCCTCATGATTGCGAACGCGCCAATCATATTAGACGAAAAAATTGAGCAAATCCCAGTCCTACTAGACTCGGGCGCAGACCAGTCGTTCATTCTCGAAGAATACGCAGATAAAGCGAACCTGAAAATAGTTCAAAGAGACGTATCAATAGACGTAGCTGTGTTTGGAAAAAACCCAAGCACACTTCAAGCGAATAAAGTAGAATTCGAAATTCTAACGGATAAAGAAATCATTAAGGTAGAAGCCTTGACTGTACCAAGAATAACCGATCTATTCGACCCAATCGAGCTTACCCGAGAAGACCTAGCTTATCTTGAACAACAGAACCAAGAAACCATAAATATAACAAAACCACAAGCACCAGTCGCCTTGATCGGTTGCGATATATTTTGGAAATTAATCTCTAACGAAGAGAAAGTACAATTACCATCCGGTAGATACATGATACCGACTCATATCGGAAATCTAGTATGCGGAAAGTACGAAAGATCCGCAGCAACCAGTGTACACACACTTATAGTCAAACTCAAAGAAAAAATAGACGAACTACCTACTGAAACCAGCTTGGAAGAATTTTTCGAACTAAGCAATATAGGTATAACAAATGACTCAAACGAGCCTACAAACCAAGAAATAATGAAAGAATTTGAGAAAACCGTAGAAATAAACGAGGAAACAAAAAGAATCGTCGTTTCACTACCGTGGAAAGACAACCAAAAAGAAATCTTAGCAAACAACAAAGACGTTTCATTCTGTAGACTTAAACAACAGTTCAACGCTATTCATGAAAAGGAAGCGTGGACAAAGTTAGTAGAAAGTATGGCAACTATGGAAGAAACTGATATTATAGAAGAAGTGGAAAATGACCCAAACATCGGTTACTTCATCCCCTTTCAACAAGTTTTTAATGAAGGTAGCAACACCACAAAAGTGCGCACCGTCTTCGACGCATCAAGCAAAAAGCGAGGAGAAATCAGCCTCAACAACGCACTCCACCAAGGACCGTCATTAATACCGGAACTACAAGGAATCCTACTCCGGATAAGAAAAGGCAAGTACATACTTAGCGGGGACATTGAAAAAGCATTCCACGCAGTAGAAGTAAACAAAAACGATAGAGACGCACTCAGATTCTTATGGCTAAAAGACCCCACAGCACCACCAAAAACCGAGAATCTTAGAGTAATGAGATTTAAAAGACTACCTTTTGGAGTTAATTGCTCACCGTACCTACTTTCAATGGCAATTAACCACGGAATAAAACATTCCACAGCACCAGAAGCATTAAAACAAGCCATCAAAGACACAGAAAAAAAAAAAAAAAAAAACACAGAAAACATTAAAATACTAGGATACGTTCACGACCAAAAGAACGACACACTCGAAGTAAAGAAACCGAAACTAGAGACCACAAATTTGAGAAAAATGACTAAAAGACAAGCAGTAAGAGAAGTAACGGTAGTATTTGACCCAATACAATACTTCGCCCCACTATACCTTGAAGGGAAACACATCATAAAAGAAATCTCTGACCACACCATAAAATGGTCAGACCTAGTCAGTACTGAGACAATACAGAAAATAATTAACTACAGAGAAAAAATCTCGAAAGCCACATTGAAATTCCCAAGGAACATAAACTATAAAGAAGATAAACCAGCTCACTTAGCCGTTTTTACCGACGCTTCCGAACACACATTCGGAGCGTGCATTTATATAAAAGTCCAAAAGGACCAAGGTCACTACGACACACACCTACTCATAGCCAAACAAAGACTAGCACCCAAGCAAAAAACAATGACAATACCAAGATTAGAACTATTAGGGATAACCATCGGAATACGCCTCCTAAAGTACACGATCGACCAGATCAAAATACCCATTGAAACGGTCGAACTCTTCTCAGACTCTAGCATCGCCCTTTCTCAGATCAAAAACCACATTACGATCAAGGGAGACAAACAACCAGTTTTTGTAGAAAATAGATGTAGAGAATGCTGGACCACACTACAGAATTTAAAATTCCATTATAAGAACTGTCAGATATCCCTGTCACACGTTCCCACAGAAGATAACCCAGCAGACCATATTACTAGAGGAAGCACATCCGAACACGAATTAAGAAACACAAATTGGTTCCACGGACCAAAATGGTTACAGTACCCACAACTAGATACAAATCCTAGTAAGAATGAGGAAAATAGAATAACAATCCCGACACCAGATTCAGAAATCTGCATAAGCAAAACAAAAACCATACTTCTCACTAGAACAAAAAAGGAGAAACCCCAAGAAAATAACACAATCCCACTAGCAAAAATCAACGATTTTGCCAAAAGTAAAAGGATAACAGCATACGTCCTCAGATTCTTAAAACACAGAATCCTTGATAGAATTAGCCACACCTACCAAGAAATCTTAATGAACAATATTCCGGAACTCAACCAGTACATTAAGAAAAATATAACAGGACCGCTAAACGTAGAAGAAATGAAACTAGCAGAGAACCTGCTTATAAGAAACAACCAAAAAACTTTCGGTATTAGAGACAACCCAAAACAAAACCAATTCCTTTCACAGGACTGGGAACTGTCATTGTCAGACAAAATAGTTTATCAACACTTTCGAGTGCACAATATGAAGCAAAAACCAATAATATACACCAAATCAGAACTAGCTAGATTACTTATCCAAAAAGTACACAACGACAGTTTACATGCTGGCCCAGCCACAACAGTAGGCACAATCCTCGAAAACTATGCAGGAACAGGCTGGAAACAAGCAGTTAAAAAAGAACTAAAAAGATGCTCCACGTGCAAAAAGAGAAATAGTCATACATATAGGGAAGCACCACCGGGATTCCTCCCCGAACGCAGAACTACCCCATCTAGACCATTCCAACACGTAGGAATAGATTTTATGGGACCAATAAAAACATTAAAACCAGACTCAAATGAGATTGAAACAGCTCATGTAGCACTATTCACATGCACAGCATCCCGATTAGTCCACCTAGAAGTAGTAAGAGATCTCAAAACAGAAGAATTCCTACTAGCCCTATTCCGATTTATCTATAGACGAGGGTATCCAGACACAATAACAAGCGACAACGCAGCCACGTTCACTCTTACTTCTCAAATCATGACAAGATGCACAAAAAGAGAAGATAGTTTGCTATCTCAAATTGAAATCTCAAACATCGAGAACAATAAAGAAAGAGATAGCAAACGCCGTATAAACGATTTAGAAGAGAAGTTGACGGAAAAAGGCATCCGTTGGTACTTTAACACAGCACTTTCCCCATGGCAAGGAGGATTCTATGAGAGACTTGTAGGAATAACTAAGAAAGCGTTGAAACACGCATTAGGTGATGGAGAACACAGGTCACAGGACCTAGTAACCATCATCACAGAATGCGAGAGTATCGTTAACAGAAGACCACTTACCTACATAGATGAAGACAACGAAGACCAGATGGTCATTCGTCCAATTGATTTAATCTCCCCACACTTTACAACACCAGAATTAGACCTCGAATTGATGGAAAATGAATACAGTGAATTCACTTCCCGATTTCGACAAACACAAGAGCACACAAAAAGATTTTGGAACGTTTGGCATAGAGATTATCTCCAACAGTACAAGAACTTCCAATCAGTACCTCAACACAATAGAGCCTTTTCAAACGTCGTTAGACCAATAATAGGAGAAGTAGTACTCCTAGTAGACGAGAAAGTCCCCAGAAATAAATGGAAAATAGGAATAATCACTGAATTAGTGGAAGGTAGAGACGGAGAAATCAGATCCGTACATGTAAAAACCACCCAAAAGAAAAAGAAAAAAGACGGCAGTCTCCCGTATCAACCGGTAAAAACAGAAACCGTTACTAGACCCCTCCGACTACTCATTCCATTAGAATTAAGACCAAAAACAGAGGTCCAAAAAGATAGACATGAAACCCAACAAAAAACGGTAACCCTAACCCGAACAAAACAACCAGAAACAAAAAACCCACTCAAATCCATACTATGGACATCATGGCAGTTCATAATGATAATACTAGTAGTGCAATCTCTATCACTCCCCATAGTACAAGGTATCAGCTTAGCAGAGCTAGCAAGTCGCAATTTAACGACAACAAGAGAACCCAAAAGCACTAGCCCACCAACAATACCCACGACTACACCTATGACCACAACTAGAACTACAAGAGAAACAACAACCACTAGTAGACCGCAAACAACCCAACCAACGACAACGATAATCAGCACTACCACAGAAGCGCAAACCACAGTAGCGCAAACCACAACAAGGCCGTCCACAACTCCCCCCAAACCAACCACAACACGTAAACCTAAAACCACAACAACAATACCAGAAGTAGTGACTCCAATAACCATACCCGCAACTACACAACAAGTAGAAACCACAGAACAACAAGAACTGATACCGCATCCCGACATACCAGTTACCACCCCAATAGTACATCTAGCAGAACTAACGGCAAGAGTCCTACCAGACCAACCCGCGCAACGAAGAAGCGCACCCCAAAATAATGCCCCGAATAGAACGTCCAGAATAAGACATGTTGATCAAAAAAAGGAACGTGGAGAAACAACCACCCTTAAACCTGAAGAAAACTCGAAAGACGTCACCCCAACACCCGAAGAATACTCAGAAGAGTACATAGACACTAGTGAAAACAACCAAACACTAACCAATAGTGACTACGAAACATCAGAAGAAATAGACGAATTCACACACGAAAAATTGAGCACACGTGATACTAAGTCAACCATGCATTGCACAATTTTTGGCATAGAACTAGTAGACAAAGAACACGTCACAAACAAAACAAACATAGTATGCACAGAAGGATGGTGCGATAGTAAATTAATAACAAGAAAAGAGAAAACTATGGTCAAATTACCAGCACACGTAACGACGCATAAACACACGGTAACATGGAAAAAACCAATAGAAGATAAGTACGTAGTGATCACCAAACACTGCCCACCACAAAACTTTTGTAATAAAATCAAAGTAACAAAGCCTGATTGCGTATTTTGCGAAGAATTTATATTCAACGCCCAGTGTCACCCAAAAATAACAGTAGGACTACTACTCATCCTTTTCATGATCCCGATCAAAATGCTAATAACCTGTCACCAACGCAAAAAGCTAGGCAGATTAGCTAGAAGCATCCTATGCTGCGAAAGGTACAGACCAAAACGTGAAACAGAAGAAATAGAAATGACTCCTCTTAGAAAGAGAACAAACAAGCGCTCTTCGAAATCAAACATATTCTCCAGATTCAGAAATAGAATTCGAAAAACCAAAAGAACAAACATTAACTTCATTCGAAAACGCAACGAATCAAAAAGTACTAGTACCGAACGACCTAGGACACGTACATTCGAAGTAAAAACCATAGAAGAAAATGGAAGAGACGTACTAAGAATAGACAAAACACAATCGAGGTCACCTTCCCCGCCGACAAGCACTTTGCTAGCTCTCGCAACAATACTTTCTCTTATTGCCACCGCCACCGCAGACGTCTGCGACAAGACAGTCCCGATCAGCCATAATAAAATTTTATGTAGAGAAGACGGAATGTGTAAAATAGATCACATCGAAGACATTGTATTTACACAACAGATAAAAACTATCTGTCTTCAATTAACGGCAAAAAACAACGTGCTCGTAAAGTTCAAACTAACTGTAGACTATAACTTTAGAAGATGCGAGAAAGGCCCAATAATGTTCACAAAAAACGTCACACTTCGAGTAGACAGTGCAAAAAGATGCCACGGCATGGGAGAATGCGTAGACAGAAAATGCCTAGATGTAGGACCGAACTCCAAATTGACAGAGTTCCCCGAAGCAAATAAGTACCCAGGATTAACTTATTGTACGTCCAGCTGTGGAGGAATCTTTTGTAAATGCCTTTTACCCACTCCAGGGTGCCTATTCTATCGTACATACGCAGTACCAACAACCGACGATAAATTCCAAATCTTCTCCTGTGACTCATGGACAAATAGAATAGCGTTCACGTCCATAACAACCGTACAAAACACAGAACACATTGAGACTTTTGTCTTAAGAGAAGGCAGTAAGAAAACCCTAACGGTCCAAAAAGGCGATCTACAATTGAACCTAAACTTGTTAACGATAACAGATGAAAGTGGACTTAGTGTCTTAGGAAAAAAGTTCATACAGAGCAATGAAAAAGTAGCCCTAGCAACCATCACAAACGAAATATTCCCATTAGACTGTGATGAGAGAGGCGCATGCAATTATCACGAAACTTGCACGTGTACCCACGGACAAGAAGAAGCACAATGTACGTGCAAAGTACCAGATCTATACCAAATGTTAGATGACCCACAACATAACTTACCAGTAATTACGGAAAGGTATCACTTAGGCACGACAGAAGACAATGTCCCAGCCATCAAAATGAAACACAGCAACCTCCACCTACAAATCGAAATGTCACAAAGTTACAACGTAAGCGTAACAGAATCGAAGACCGATTGTAGCATTACAGCAAACACTCCATACACTGGATGTTACAACTGTTACAAAGGAGCATCACAGAATGTCACATGCACATCATGGGAACCCACCCACGCCAAACTCAGTTGCGACAACGACGAATTCGTAGACGTACTAACTTGCGACCGAAAGGGAAAAGTGAACACTATTCACAGGAAGTTTAACACGTCAAAACCAAGAGGAGTATGTACCGTAGTATGCGGTAAAAAGAACAACTCCTACAAAATTGAAGGACAACTAATGTACGTTTCCCACAACACACTAGTAGAATACCTACACGATGTCTTGAGCTCCGAAAAAGGAATTACAGATATCCACCCATGGGCACTACCAGACATCTCCAGCATATGGGATACCATATCAAAAGGAGCAGTTGCAATCATATCAAGCATCCTAATCATGATGATTTCCATCGTAGCCTGCTACATGTGTTGCATCCCAGCAATAATAAAAATCCTCTCCGGTGGGAGAATGTAACAAAGACACGGCGAAACACACCGACCGATCTCAATCGCAACGATCTCATCAGATAACCCCTTTTACAAACACCAAATTTTTTTTTAAACCGAAACCGTACCTTTTCCGCGAATATGACCGTAACTACATACCACAACACACAGTAAAACCGAACTTATTACAGCAAAACTACCGAAACAACCGAAACAACCGAAACAACCATGTCCAAGAGACCACTCAGCCTAGCCGAAGAAGTAAACGAAGAGGCAAAGAGACAGGCGATCACCTGGCGCCTCAAGACAATCACCGACCAAGCGGCACGAGAAGCCAAAAGACCTCAACGACCGCCTCCGAAATGCAAATTCTGCAAAGAGTACCACCCAACATCGGAATGCACCACCATTCCACAACATGAAAAAGTGGAAGAAGCAAAAAAGGCACGTATATGCCTCACATGCCTCTCCACCGCTAACCACCACCCAGCCCATTGCCACGGACTAAAGCGCACACAGCAACTGTGTGCAAAACGAGAATGTGGTCGCCAATACGCTATCCACCACGAGAGCATCTGCCCACTCAAACCTGTGAGCTTCACCACGGAGGAAGGACTTGAGGACAATGCCGAAACCCTATAAACCCCCTGAATAACAATGTTCCTCCCGAAGTTATCATTACCCTTCTTCAAAAAACCAGAACAATAAATGTATCAAAAATACGAATTTATTCATGTTTTACTTCGGAGACATAGCATAGCGTGTTATTGTTCACTGACGACGATTGGCGACTCGCTGCTCCTCGATCTCGATGACGTCCATAGGGTACAGTTGCGAAGGATCGGAGAGATAAACGAGAGGAGAATCCCCCTCGTCTATCTCTATCCCGTGCCGGATGACGAAGTACTCGGCGACAGTCGTCCACTGGCCATTCCTGAGGAAGTACGCCGAGCGACCCCTTAAACAAAACACATACAAAAATCACAAACAATAACAAAACTCACGTCGCCGCCACGAACGTTGGACGGCAGTGGAACCGCCGTGGAGCTCCACCACCCAGGTGACGAAGAGTCACCACCATGGGCGGCATCCTCACCATTCGGGCATTGAGTAGACGTATCGGCACCCGCCGCCAAAAGGGGATCCGCCGATCCAAGTAGGAAAATAAATCCATAACTAACTGAAAAAAGAACTACCAACTAGTCAAAAGAGAAAAGAAAAATTGTTTATGACTAACTAATACACATCAGACCCTTTTATACACAACATTTTGGGCGGAGCCCACGTAAGGTGCGACCGCCCAATGAACCGAAACGACGGCCGAACAATTATTAGCAATTACAACTTCATTATAATTAGTTGTTACAACAATTAAATACCAATACAATCAAGCAACAATGAAGTGTCCAAAAAGGGTCACATGAATAAAAAGAAAATTATGAATACATAAAGAACTAATTACGGCCACAACGCCGCTGGATACCATCAGAGTCTGGTAACAAAGGGAAGGTCACCCGAATATAAGAGACAACACGTATTCGGTCACCATTAATGTGGCGACCGAAACAGAAACAAAAATTACAGAAAGAACAAAACCAGAGAGGTCATCGCCCTCCAAGCCCGACACTTCGTCGGAAACAGCTTCCCCCTGACGAACGAGACAACCAACGGCAACGTCCCCTCCCATCCGCAAGCGGATGTGACAAGGGATATCAGCAACTTCATCAATACAATAATATGGGGTCAAGTGCCTAGAAACGACATATAAGAAACCAACCTCCCACAGAAAAACATACCCTTTTAACATCAGACAAAAAGAGCACGTCTCACAATTCCCGACAACTTCCCAGTCGGGGATATCCACCTGCAAAGCAGGCAACACCAAAACCATCAATAGGACGAAGAACATGTCGAAGTGATAGGAAGAAGTTTCAGATCCCCTTTATACCCGCCGTCCACCAAGCGTGGGCGCCGGAGGATGACGAGCCGTCATATCTGCCCTTCCCTCCTTTATTGTACCCCGTTATTAAATTCTTCACTATCCCCAGCTTTTGTAAACCAACACGACCTCTCAGACACCTTTTTTATCTACACATGGGAAGCAAATGGAATATGCCTTGTATGATGACCCAACAGGTGTCTTTGATGGTTGTTCACCTCCACGATATGTGCGCGAGCACATTACTGAGTCCTCATCTCAGTGGTCAAAGACGGGAAACGCAGAGTCCGGGGCCCACAGGCCGCCTACCCTCACTCGAACTCTGTAGGCTAAGAACACCAATTCGCTCTCCAAGAACGCAGAAGGGCTAGGCTCCGGAAGTTTTCAAGGAAATCCAGCGCAGAGCACTGGAATGCTGAGGCCCCAAAAAGCCTCACCCCATCAGGCCCAGCAAGTCGAAGTGGGTGCATAAAAATTATGCTACAAACAGCACAAATATCTGCCCAAGTTCCCCGCAGGCCGTCCCTGCCCGCCCGTCCGGTGACGCGAGCGGAGCACACGGCCATGGGCGATCAAATCACGGGTGCCAAGGTCACATGATGGAATTGGATACGGAAACAAATTCAACCACCACCTCAAACCCCCTACTAACACCAACTACCGATCGTCAACAACAACGACAGCACCCACGAACACGACGCGTAGATCTTCGCATCTGCACTTACAACGCGAGATCCATCTGCTCGGACGCCCAACTTGACTACCTGATAGAAGAAGCCTCGAAGATCAAGTACGACATCATCGGTGTATGCGAGACGAAGCGAAAAAACGCGAGGAAGGCAATTCACGAGAGCGGAGCCGGAATATTTATGGGACGAAGACAAGAAGGCTCGACATCTGGAGGAGTCGGTTTTGTAGTGGCCCCGCAGATGATGAGCAAAATAACTGACTATCGCCAAATCTCTCATCGAATTGGATTGATCAAGTTGAGAGTAAACAGGAGATCGTCTCTCTCTTTCTTCCAAATATACGCTCCAACTGCTGATGCCGACGATTCAGAGAAAGAAGAGTTCTTCGAAACTCTCCGAGACGCAGTGAAAAGACATCGATCGCACTACATCGTCATCGGCGGGGACTTCAACGCCACCATCGGCCACGGAGCACCCAACGAGACTTTCATCGGTCCTCACACGACAGATTGTCGAAACGAAGCCGGCGAGGAGCTGGCAGTCTTCTGCGAGTCGAATCGGCTATTCTGCTACAACTCATTCTTCGAGAAGCCCGCAAACAAACGGTGGACTCACGCGAATCCGGCTGACACCTCTCGACGCGAAATCGACTATTTCCTCGGGAATAGGAGGAGCTGTACCGACGTCCAAGTTTTGACAAGTTTTGACACCGGAAGCGACCATCGACTCGTCCGAGCAATCTTCCACTTCTCCGAGAAGTTGGAAACCATACAGCGGAGGAGCCACACAAAAAGACGGTACGCGATACTCGATCCAGAAGTCGCCGCAGCACACTGCCGGAGCAACCCGCCACCTGAATTAAATCCTACCGAAACGTCGCGAGACTACGAAGTACTATCCGAATACGTGAGTAAGATTAAAACAGAAGCGTCAAAAGAGCCGTCGACACATGCCGAAAGACGTAGGTCGGAGCCAACAAGGAAGATGATCGAGGAAAGGAAGAACATGGACCGCATGCTCCCCTCCTTCGCCTCCTTCTCGAAATGGTGCCGAGCCCTTGTCGAACGAGATCACTACGAATACACCAAGGACACACTCCTTGAAGCCGCCGCCAACAGGAAGAGCATCAAAGTTGCCACGAGGTCGCTGGAAGTATTCAAAGAAGTAATTCCGAGCCTGACGACGGCGTCGGGAGAAAGGGTAACATCAAAAGCCCGGATTGAAGAGGAGATCAAGGAGTTCTACACTGATCTCTTTCGCACCGGCCACACAAATATGCCCCCCTCCAGCCACAAAAACTTCCCTTCTGCCCCGGCCTTCCTACCAAGTGAGATACGAGCAGCCATCGAGTCAATTCCACCAAGGAAAGCTCCTGGAAAAGACGGATTCACAGCCGAGCTGCTGCGGGCCTGTGGCGATCCACTGTACAGCGCAATCGCGTCACGCTTCACCCACTACCTACAGACCGGCGAGATCCCCGACTCTTGGAAAACGTCGAAAACGACGCTGCTCTACAAAAAAGGAGACCGCGAAAAACTTGCCAACTACCGACCGATCAGCTTGCTACTCGTTCTCTACAAGGTCTTCACGAGATGCGTTCTCGCAAGAATACGGAAGAGACTCGAAGAGAACCAACCAGTCGAACAAGCTGGTTTCAGGAGGTCTTACAGCACGATGGACCACATCCAGACGCTCAATAAGCTACTGGAAGTTCACAGAGAACACCAACTCCCTCTGATCCTTACGTTCATCGACTACGAGAAAGCATTTGACAGCGTCGAGCACGACTACATCTGGAACTCGCTCAACGACCAGGGAGTCGACGAATGCTACGTGGAAACCATCAAGGCTTGCTACAGCGGATGCACAACATCCATAAAACCGTTCAACTCGGAGGTTCTAATTCCGATCGGAAAAGGCGTGCGCCAGGGAGACCCAATCTCCCCAAATCTGTTCTCCGCGTGCCTCGAATCGATCATCAGATCGTGCGATTGGGACAGCTACGGAGTTTCGATCGACGGAAGGCCACTGAATCACTTGCGCTTCGCCGATGACATCGTCCTCATCTCCCACGACTCCGCCGAATCAAGCAGGATGCTAGAAGACCTCGTGACAGCCAGTGCCATAGCCGGCTTGAAAATCAACGAGACGAAGACAATGACGCTCAGAAACCGATTCTCCGACTCGAACCAAGTGAAGATCGGAACCCGCCCACTTGACGACACAGATAAGTACATCTATCTGGGAAGACTTCTGAACGCCGAGAACGAGATTGCTCCGGAAATCACCAGAAGAAAGAGCGCCGGTTGGGCAGCGTTTCGGCAGTTGAAGGTCATCTTCGATGAATGCGACAACGTTGAGATCAAGGCGAAACTCTTCGATTCAACCGTTCTCCCCGCAATCACATACGGAACACAGACGTGGGCGTTCACTAAAAAGTCGGCCGAACAACTGAGAGTCGCACATGCTGCAATGGAAAGAGCACTCGTCGGGATAACACTGAAAGAACAACGAGAAAAGAACCTCCATCGTGAGGACATTCGTCGAATTTCTAAGGTGCGAGACCCACTGGAATACATCGCGAAGCAGAAGCATGGTTGGGCAGGACACGTGGCTCGACGAAGGGATGGAAGGTGGTCAACGGAGACGCTCAATTGGTACCCAAGATGGAAGAAAAGACCAAGAGGACGACCCCCGAGGCGATGGATGGATCCGTTTTCGAAATTCCTCAACATCAAGAACACCTTCGGCGAAACAACCGTGCATTGGTCGACAATCGCGAAAGATCGGAAGACTTGGCAGTCTTTGAGCTGTGGTCTGCATGATGCCGCATCATGAATACAGACCTCCAAAGTATCCAAAGTAAGTAAGTATGATGACCCAACAACTCCAAGTATCAGGCCGCCGCCGGGAGTGTCGTGACGCATGACCGCCACGATTAATCGGACACTTCAAGTTTACCGGAATGTTGCGATAATTGCTGTGCCCAACGTACTTTCAAGAGCACCTCAAGCGGAACGAAGTGATGGTGGGATAATTGCTGTACGTAGGAAACCAGTCATTCCAAGGACAAGGACGTCGTATAAAAAGAGAAGCCAGAAGGGCAATTTTATGTCTTGAATTTCCCCCACGGTCTACCGTACCCTTTCGCCACTCCGATTCCCTCTTTGTCCGTCCCCATCGTCAAACCACGTATTCTTTATTCCCGCTTATCTTCCCAGTATCTATTGTTTCCCCTTATTCCCCGTCTTATATTCAATAAACACTAAAACTACCACTGAACCTTCTATTCATATACAATATCAACCACCGATACAACAAGGTCCCAACGTCGGACCCAACACATACTGTGATCTATTACTGAAAAGGCACATGGAAAACTGATTTAATTGATTTTATGACCAACAGGAACGCGATAAAAGACAACATGTCTGCTGTCTCCAAACTCTTTCCAAAGTGACGATGGTTGAAAAGGCATTTTGTACACGAACTGAATATCCTATTGGTGTTTTCTTGTGCATACTGTGATCTATTACTGAAAAGGCACATGGAAAACTGATTTAATTGATTTTATGACCAACAGGAACGAGATAAAAGACAACATGTCTGCTGTCTCCAAACTCTTTCCAAAGTGACGATGGTTGAAAAGGCATTTTGTACACGAACTGAATATCCTTTTGGTATTTTCTTGTGCATACTGTGATCTATTACTGAAAAGGCACATGGAAAACTGATTTAATTGATTTTATGACCAACAGGAACGAGATAAAAGACAACATGTCTGCTGTCTCCAAACTCTTTTCAAAGTGACGATGGTTGAAAAGGCATTTTGTACACGAACTGAATATCCTTTTGGTATTTTCTTGTGCATACTGTGATCTATTACTGAAAAGGCACATGGAAAACTGATTTAATTGATTTTATGACCAACAGGAACGATATAAAAGACAACATGTCTGCTGTCTCCAAACTCTTTCCAAAGTGACGATGGTTGAAAAGGCATTTTGTACACGAACTGAATATCCTTTTGGTATTTTCTTGTGCATACTGTGATCTATTACTGAAAAGGCACATGGAAAACTGATTTAATTGATTTTCTGACCAACAGGAACGATATAAAAGACAACATGTCTGCTGTCTCCAAACTCTTTCCAAAGTGACGATGGTTGAAAAGGCATTTTGTACACGAACTGAATATACTATTGGTGTTTTCTTGTGCATACTGTGATCTATTACTGAAAAGGCACATGGAAAACTGATTTAATTGATTTTATGACCAACAGGAACGATATAAAAGACAACATGTCTGCTGTCTCCAAACTCTTTCCAAAGTGACGATGGTTGAAAAGGCATTTTGTACACGAACTGAATATCCTTTTGGTATTTTCTTGTGCATACTGTGATCTATTACTGAAAAGGCACATGGAAAACTGATTTAATTGATTTTATGACCAACAGGAACGATATAAAAGACAACATGTCTGCTGTCTCCAAACTCTTTTCAAAGTGACGATGGTTGAAAAGGCATTTTGTACACGAACTGAATATACTATTGGCGTTTTCTTGTGCATACTGTGATCTATTACTGAAAAGGCACATGGAAAACTGATTTAATTGATTTTATGACCAACAGGAACGCGATAAAAGACAACATGTCTGCTGTCTCCAAACTCTTTCCAAAGTGACGATGGTTGAAAAGGCATTTTGTACACGAACTGAATATCCTATTGGTGTTTTCTTGTGCATACTGTGATCTATTACTGAAAAGGCACATGGAAAACTGATTTAATTGATTTTATGACCAACAGGAACGAGATAAAAGACAACATGTCTGCTATCTCCAAACTCTTTCCAAAGTGACGATGGTTGAAAAGGCATTTTGTACACGAACTGAATATCCTTTTGGTATTTTCTTGTGCATACTGTGATCTATTACTGAAAAGGCACATGGAAAACTGATTTAATTGATTTTATGACCAACAGGAACGAGATAAAAGACAACATGTCTGCTGTCTCCAAACTCTTTTCAAAGTGACGATGGTTGAAAAGGCATTTTGTACACGAACTGAATATACTATTGGTGTTTTCTTGTGCATACTGTGATCTATTACTGAAAAGGCACATGGAAAACTGATTTAATTGATTTTATGACCAACAGGAACGATATAAAAGACAACATGTCTGCTGTCTCCAAACTCTTTTCAAAGTGACGATGGTTGAAAAGGCATTTTGTACACGAACTGAATATACTATTGGTGTTTTCTTGTGCATACTGTGATCTATTACTGAAAAGGCACATGGAAAACTGATTTAATTGATTTTATGACCAACAGGAACGAGATAAAAGACAACATGTCTGCTGTCTCCAAACTCTTTCCAAAGTGACGATGGTTGAAAAGGCATTTTGTACACGAACTGAATATCCTTTTGGTATTTTCTTGTGCATACTGTGATCTATTACTGAAAAGGCACATGGAAAACTGATTTAATTGATTTTATGACCAACAGGAACGATATAAAAGACAACATGTCTGCTGTCTCCAAACTCTTTTCAAAGTGACGATGGTTGAAAAGGCATTTTGTACACGAACTGAATATCCTTTTGGTATTTTCTTGTGCATACTGTGATCTATTACTGAAAAGGCACATGGAAAACTGATTTAATTGTTTTTTATGACCAACAGGAACGATATAAAAGACAACATGTCTGCTGTCTCCAAACTCTTTCCAAGTGACGATGGTTGAAAAGGCATTTTGTACACGAACTGAATATCCTTTTGGTATTTTCTTGTGCATACTGTGATCTATTACTGAAAAGGCACATGGAAAACTGATTTAATTGATTTTATGACCAACAGGAACGATATAAAAGACAACATGTCTGCTGTCTCCAAACTCTTTCCAAAGTGACGATGGTTGAAAAGGCATTTTGTACACGAACTGAATATCCTTTTGGTGTTTTCTTGTGCATACTGTGATCTATTACTGAAAAGGCACATGGAAAACTGATTTAATTGTTTTTTATGAACACCAGGAACGATATAAAAGACAACATGTCTGCTGTCTCCAAACTCTTTCCAAAGTGACGATGGTTGAAAAGGCATTTTGTACACGAACTGAATATTCTTTTGGTATTTTCTTGTGCATACTGTGATCTATTACTGAAAAGGCACTTGGAAAACTGATTTAATTGTTTTTTATGAACACCAGGAACGATATAAAAGACAACATGTCTGCTGTCTCCAAACTCTTTCCAAAGTGACGATGGTTGAAAAGGCATTTTGTACACGAACTGAATATCCTTTTGGTATTTTCTTGTGCATACTGTGATCTATTACTGAAAAGGCACATGGAAAACTGATTTAATTGTTTTTTATGACCAACAGGAACGATATAAAAGACAACATGTCTGCTGTCTCCAAACTCTTTCCAAAGTGACGATGGTTGAAAAGGCATTTTGTACACGAACTGAATATTCTTTTGGTATTTTCTTGTGCATACTGTGATCTATTACTGAAAAGGCACTTGGAAAACTGATTTAATTGTTTTTTATGAACACCAGGAACGATATAAAAGACAACATGTCTGCTGTCTCCAAACTCTTTCCAAAGTGACGATGGTTGAAAAGGCATTTTGTACACGAACTGAATATTCTTTTGGTATTTTCTTGTGCATACTGTGATCTATTACTGAAAAGGCACTTGGAAAACTGATTTAATTGTTTTTTATGAACACCAGGAACGATATAAAAGACAACATGTCTGCTGTCTCCAAACTCTTTCCAAAGTGACGATGGTTGAAAAGGCATTTTGTACACGAACTGAATATCCTTTTGGTATTTTCTTGTGCATACTGTGATCTATTACTGAAAAGGCACATGGAAAACGGATTTAATTGATTTTCTGACCAACAGGAACGATATAAAAGACAACATGTCTGCTGTCTCCAAACTCTTTCCAAAGTGACGATGGTTGAAAAGGCATTTTGTACACGAACTGAATATTCTTTTGGTATTTTCTTGTGCATACTGTGATCTATTACTGAAAAGGCACATGGAAAACGGATTTAATTGATTTTCTGACCAACAGGAACGATATAAAAGACAACATGTCTGCTGTCTCCAAACTCTTTCCAAAGTGACGATGGTTGAAAAGGCATTTTGTACACGAACTGAATATTCTTTTGGTATTTTCTTGTGCATACTGTGATCTATTACTGAAAAGGCACTTGGAAAACTGATTTAATTGTTTTTTATGAACACCAGGAACGATATAAAAGACAACATGTCTGCTGTCTCCAAACTCTTTCCAAAGTGACGATGGTTGAAAAGGCATTTTGTACACGAACTGAATATCCTTTTGGTATTTTCTTGTGCATACTGTGATCTATTACTGAAAAGGCACATGGAAAACGGATTTAATTGATTTTCTGACCAACAGGAACGATATAAAAGACAACATGTCTGCTGTCTCCAAACTCTTTCCAAGTGACGATGGTTGAAAAGGCATTTTGTACACGAACTGAATATCCTTTTGGTATTTTCTTGTGCATACTGTGATCTATTACTGAAAAGGCACATGGAAAACTGATTTAATTGATTTTATGACCAACAGGAACGATATAAAAGACAACATGTCTGCTGTCTCCAAACTCTTTCCAAAGTGACGATGGTTGAAAAGGCATTTTGTACACGAACTGAATATCCTTTTGGTATTTTCTTGTGCATACTGTGATCTATTACTGAAAAGGCACATGGAAAACTGATTTAATTGATTTTCTGACCAACAGGAACGATATAAAAGACAACATGTCTGCTGTCTCCAAACTCTTTCCAAAGTGACGATGGTTGAAAAGGCATTTTGTACACGAACTGAATATACTATTGGTGTTTTCTTGTGCATACTGTGATCTATTACTGAAAAGGCACATGGAAAACTGATTTAATTGATTTTCTGACCAACAGGAACGATATAAAAGACAACATGTCTGCTGTCTCCAAACTCTTTCCAAAGTGACGATGGTTGAAAAGGCATTTTGTACACGAACTGAATATACTATTGGTATTTTCTTGTGCATACTGTGATCTATTACTGAAAAGGCACATGGAAAACTGATTTAATTGATTTTATGACCAACAGGAACGATATAAAAGACAACATGTCTGCTGTCTCCAAACTCTTTCCAAAGTGACGATGGTTGAAAAGGCATTTTGTACACGAACTGAATATCCTTTTGGTATTTTCTTGTGCATACTGTGATCTATTACTGAAAAGGCACATGGAAAACTGATTTAATTGATTTTATGACCAACAGGAACGATATAAAAGACAACATGTCTGCTGTCTCCAAACTCTTTCCAAAGTGACGATGGTTGAAAAGGCATTTTGTACACGAACTGAATATACTATTGGTGTTTTCTTGTGCATACTGTGATCTATTACTGAAAAGGCACATGGAAAACTGATTTAATTGATCTTATGACCAACAGGAACGATATAAAAGACAACATGTCTGCTGTCTCCAAACTCTTTCCAAAGTGACGATGGTTGAAAAGGCATTTTGTACACGAACTGAATATCCTTTTGGTATTTTCTTGTGCATACTGTGATCTATTACTGAAAAGGCACATGGAAAACTGATTTAATTGATTTTATGACCAACAGGAACGATATAAAAGACAACATGTCTGCTGTCTCCAAACTCTTTCCAAAGTGACGATGGTTGAAAAGGCATTTTGTACACGAACTGAATATCCTTTTGGTATTTTCTTGTGCATACTGTGATCTATTACTGAAAAGGCACATGGAAAACTGATTTAATTGATTTTCTGACCAACAGGAACGATATAAAAGACAACATGTCTGCTGTCTCCAAACTCTTTCCAAAGTGACGATGGTTGAAAAGGCATTTTGTACACGAACTGAATATACTATTGGTGTTTTCTTGTGCATACTGTGATCTATTACTGAAAAGGCACATGGAAAACTGATTTAATTGATTTTATGACCAACAGGAACGATATAAAAGACAACATGTCTGCTGTCTCCAAACTCTTTCCAAAGTGACGATGGTTGAAAAGGCATTTTGTACACGAACTGAATATCCTTTTGGTATTTTCTTGTGCATACTGTGATCTATTACTGAAAAGGCACATGGAAAACTGATTTAATTGATTTTATGACCAACAGGAACGATATAAAAGACAACATGTCTGCTGTCTCCAAACTCTTTCCAAGTGACGATGGTTGAAAAGGCATTTTGTACACGAACTGAATATCCTTTTGGTATTTTCTTGTGCATACTGTGATCTATTACTGAAAAGGCACATGGAAAACTGATTTAATTGATTTTATGACCAACAGGAACGATATAAAAGACAACATGTCTGCTGTCTCCAAACTCTTTCCAAAGTGACGATGGTTGAAAAGGCATTTTGTACACGAACTGAATATCCTTTTGGTATTTTCTTGTGCATACTGTGATCTATTACTGAAAAGGCACATGGAAAACTGATTTAATTGATTTTATGACCAACAGGAACGATATAAAAGACAACATGTCTGCTGTCTCCAAACTCTTTCCAAAGTGACGATGGTTGAAAAGGCATTTTGTACACGAACTGAATATCCTTTTGGTATTTTCTTGTGCATACTGTGATCTATTACTGAAAAGGCACATGGAAAACTGATTTAATTGATTTTATGACCAACAGGAACGATATAAAAGACAACATGTCTGCTGTCTCCAAACTCTTTCCAAAGTGACGATGGTTGAAAAGGCATTTTGTACACGAACTGAATATCCTTTTGGTATTTTCTTGTGCATACTGTGATCTATTACTGAAAAGGCACATGGAAAACTGATTTAATTGATCTTATGACCAACAGGAACGATATAAAAGACAACATGTCTGCTGTCTCCAAACTCTTTCCAAAGTGACGATGGTTGAAAAGGCATTTTGTACACGAACTGAATATCCTTTTGGTATTTTCTTGTGCATACTGTGATCTATTACTGAAAAGGCACATGGAAAACTGATTTAATTGATTTTATGACCAACAGGAACGATATAAAAGACAACATGTCTGCTGTCTCCAAACTCTTTCCAAAGTGACGATGGTTGAAAAGGCATTTTGTACACGAACTGAATATCCTTTTGGTATTTTCTTGTGCATACTGTGATCTATTACTGAAAAGGCACATGGAAAACTGATTTAATTGATTTTCTGACCAACAGGAACGATATAAAAGACAACATGTCTGCTGTCTCCAAACTCTTTCCAAAGTGACGATGGTTGAAAAGGCATTTTGTACACGAACTGAATATACTATTGGTGTTTTCTTGTGCATACTGTGATCTATTACTGAAAAGGCACATGGAAAACTGATTTAATTGATTTTATGACCAACAGGAACGATATAAAAGACAACATGTCTGCTGTCTCCAAACTCTTTCCAAAGTGACGATGGTTGAAAAGGCATTTTGTACACGAACTGAATATCCTTTTGGTATTTTCTTGTGCATACTGTGATCTATTACTGAAAAGGCACATGGAAAACTGATTTAATTGATTTTATGACCAACAGGAACGATATAAAAGACAACATGTCTGCTGTCTCCAAACTCTTTCCAAAGTGACGATGGTTGAAAAGGCATTTTGTACACGAACTGAATATCCTTTTGGTATTTTCTTGTGCATACTGTGATCTATTACTGAAAAGGCACATGGAAAACTGATTTAATTGATTTTATGACCAACAGGAACGATATAAAAGACAACATGTCTGCTGTCTCCAAACTCTTTCCAAGTGACGATGGTTGAAAAGGCATTTTGTACACGAACTGAATATCCTTTTGGTATTTTCTTGTGCATACTGTGATCTATTACTGAAAAGGCACATGGAAAACTGATTTAATTGATTTTATGACCAACAGGAACGATATAAAAGACAACATGTCTGCTGTCTCCAAACTCTTTCCAAGTGACGATGGTTGAAAAGGCATTTTGTACACGAACTGAATATCCTTTTGGTATTTTCTTGTGCATACTGTGATCTATTACTGAAAAGGCACATGGAAAACTGATTTAATTGATTTTATGACCAACAGGAACGATATAAAAGACAACATGTCTGCTGTCTCCAAACTCTTTCCAAGTGACGATGGTTGAAAAGGCATTTTGTACACGAACTGAATATCCTTTTGGTATTTTCTTGTGCATACTGTGATCTATTACTGAAAAGGCACATGGAAAACTGATTTAATTGATTTTATGACCAACAGGAACGATATAAAAGACAACATGTCTGCTGTCTCCAAACTCTTTCCAAGTGACGATGGTTGAAAAGGCATTTTGTACACGAACTGAATATCCTTTTGGTATTTTCTTGTGCATACTGTGATCTATTACTGAAAAGGCACATGGAAAACTGATTTAATTGATTTTATGACCAACAGGAACGATATAAAAGACAACATGTCTGCTGTCTCCAAACTCTTTCCAAGTGACGATGGTTGAAAAGGCATTTTGTACACGAACTGAATATCCTTTTGGTATTTTCTTGTGCATACTGTGATCTATTACTGAAAAGGCACATGGAAAACTGATTTAATTGATTTTATGACCAACAGGAACGATATAAAAGACAACATGTCTGCTGTCTCCAAACTCTTTCCAAGTGACGATGGTTGAAAAGGCATTTTGTACACGAACTGAATATCCTTTTGGTATTTTCTTGTGCATACTGTGATCTATTACTGAAAAGGCACATGGAAAACTGATTTAATTGATTTTATGACCAACAGGAACGATATAAAAGACAACATGTCTGCTGTCTCCAAACTCTTTCCAAGTGACGATGGTTGAAAAGGCATTTTGTACACGAACTGAATATCCTTTTGGTATTTCTTGTGCATACTGTGATCTATTACTGAAAAGGCACATGGAAAACTGATTTAATTGTTTTTATGAACAACAGGAACGATATAAAAGACAACATGTCTGCTGTCTCCAAACTCTTTCCAAAGTGACGATGGTTGAAAAGGCATTTTGTACACGAACTGAATATCCTTTTGGTATTTTCTTGTGCATACTGTGATCTATTACTGAAAAGGCACATGGAAAACTGATTTAATTGATTTTATGACCAACAGGAACGATATAAAAGACAACATGTCTGCTGTCTCCAAACTCTTTCCAAGTGACGATGGTTGAAAAGGCATTTTGTACACGAACTGAATATCCTTTTGGTGTTTTCTTGTGCATACTGTGATCTATTACTGAAAAGGCACATGGAAAACTGATTTAATTGTTTTTTATGAACACCAGGAACGATATAAAAG